>CAIGQZ010030921.1:0-11324 GCA_903798205.1 Danio tinwini | reverse complement strand
AGCCTCGATTTCTGCTGCGACATTCGGATAGTAGGGTCAGACTTTGGCGTCAACAACATGAAATCATGGAACCATCCTGCCTTGTATCAATGGTTCAGGCTGGTGGTTGTGGTGTAATGCTGTGGGGGATTTTATCTTGGTACACTTTAGGCCCATTAGTACCAATTGAGCATCGTGTCAACGCCACAGTCTACCTGAGTATTGTTGCTGACATCTCCATCCCTCTATGACCACAAGTGTAAGCATCTTCTGATGGCTACTTCCAGCAGGATAACGTGCCATGTCATAAAGCGTGAATCATCTCAGACTGGTCAAAAGGGGGTCCAACTCTGTATTAGTAAGGTGTACCTAATAAAGTGGCTGGTGAGTGTATATTGCTAGCAGATAACTTTTAAAATCTGTATTATGTTAACTGATTGAATTTATATATATATATATATATATATATATATATATATAGTATCTCGTGATATGAAATGTCATATCGCCCAGCCCTATCCAAGAACATAATGGAGCGGTTTGTTAGTTTAAGTGCTAATTCCAGTACTCACCGGGCTGAATCCTTGACGGGTTGATGTCATGAAGCATCGCAGACAAGGCATCGGTTGTCATGCACTATGACACACCACACGAGAAGAAATGATTGAATCTCGCATCACGACGCCAGTTTGTCATTTACGAATCCCCACAACACGTTGCCAAGCAAATTGGGCCAAAATCAGAGAAATATTTTGCAATCTTGACCTTAATACTCACGTTGACTTGATGGTGATGCAACGCTCCTGTTCATCATGCCTTGTATCCATGAAACGGGTCTCTCCAGCACGGGCTGAGCTAATGATACCAGCTTTTGACACCAGCCAATCCGTCAAAGTGGATTTGCCGTGATCAAAATGTCCTATTACAGACATGTTACGGATGTTGGACTTCTTGTCCATGATGGCACGGATCTGGTCAACTTTGAAGTTCTCCTAAAGAAGTAAAATTAGAAGAAATTTGAAAGGAGGCATATTTCAAATTTTAGGATATGCTACTTGGTATCCTTTTACTATCCTTATTACAAAAAAAATAGTAGTAGTTTTATTTATTAATTCATTTATTAATTTATGTTAGAAACTGATGTCCATTGACATCCATAGCAAAAACTCAAACAGGTGTAGTACAAGTGGAGGGTAAGATTGATATAAAGTTGGTTTTAGATTCACACATTCGTTTAGTGACATCTTGTGACATGCGCTCTATAATGTTTACCATGATACCTCAAATATTCGGTCTGAAATCCCATGCAAGTATGACTTGTATTATTTGACTGTGAACAATGTTGTACTTTGATAGTCATTGGCTGCTAATACGATTTCACTATTTAGATTTTGCAAAGAATACTTTTCTGAATTTATTTTAAGGATATAGTCTGAATGTGTAAATATAAAACCAACTTTACCTCAATGAGGGCAAGTAAATCATGCCAATTTCTTTTTCCTGTGTGAATTATACTTTTTATAAGAAGGCAATACACCCTCAACACCATGATGACTATACAATAGATCAGACAGGATGTACTAATAAATGCAGAATCACAGAGGTTCATATCTTTCCAATTCCTGCCATTTTATTAATAGGTTATAACCATATACAACAAACACCTTCACATTAACCTTTGTGTAATCAGAGTAGTGATGTCTGTTCTATTAAAACAAATAATACGTTTAGATTACTTGTAATTACTATAATTACAACTACTTATTATATTATTTACTATGGGAATAAGCATTTTTAAATATTTCTGAATTCTAAAGAACTTGTGAAAAGTTTTGAACATGAAAAATTAAGCTCTAAAAACACCGAGCTGAGAATAAATACAGCTGACAAAAGACTTTCAATAAAACAATCAGAACAGGAAGTAAACAGTAAAGTGCTCTTATGACAGCTGCTACACGCTAACATTGAGCTAATACTGGATTAAAATACCAAATGACCAAACTCTTTTGAACATTATTTGTCTAAAAAACGTTTATAGACAAAAGTTAATTCAAACGACTCACTTCTGAAACAGCATGTATGGCACTCTCATTATAAAGTCTATTTTAACCACGCTTAAATCGCAACAAATGTCAAACTGTATAAGGTTAATAATGCATAAAATAAATAATTTCATAAATCGACTTACCATTTTGCCTGATGTTTTTGTAATCATTCAACAGTGAATCCACTGTTACACCGCCTACGGCGGAACGCAGGCAAAGAAGACACCGATGACGTTTGACTTTGCGCTCATGAATATATATACATATGGCCAAGCGCGCTCTACGTTTTGTACGTAATGACGTCGGGACATTGTTCACGTTTGGTCTATTAATTTTTAAAATGGCTGAGGCAAATTTGAACATTTTATAAAGTCGATTAAACAGTACGGTAGTACACTATGTAACATTATTAACATCAAAGCTAAAAAAAAAACAAAGTATTATGTACATTTCATTTGAATGTTTTTTATCTTACCTATTTATTTATTTTACCCCTGGCATGTTTATACTTTGATTGTATAGCTAAGGTAATTTCTTTCATTTTTTTTACTTTGTTCATAATTGTTGTGTTGCATACGCTTGTACTATGTTTGTACATATTTACAATAAAAAATATATATATATATATTTTAAAATGAAACTCACGTTGACACTGAAATCTACAGAGTACTTTATAATATCACTAATAGATGCATTTATATTAAAATTATTTATATGAAAAAAAAATCATCCTTAAAACCACGAACCAAAACCTCTGTTGTAATTTCTGTTGTAAAGTCTGGGAGTTATGTTTTACACAGTATCAATCACTTGTTGATTTTTTTTTTCGTGTAGTTGTGATACAGAATTAAACCATTGCAGTTATGTTTTGTATTTGTGTGAATTTCACCTTGCACATCTTGTTAATATTTACTTGTGGTTGTCAGTTTAGTATAAAATAAATAATACATTTTAGTCAGTTTTTACTTTATGTTCTCTGTAAAACCTAAAATGTTGCAAACGCATATTTGAGGAAATTTTCTAGCAACCACTGCTGCCAGTATTTATTAATGTGTACATATTTTTGATTAAATTACATTTGTCCATCACACAAGCTGAAGTTAACGTAGTTAATGTGCATTTTCTTCTTATCGAATACAAAGTTAACCTTCATAAGTTTGTATGCATGTTTTGAAAATGTGTACATCCATTTGAAAAAATGTACATCATCGCTGCTCAACCCCATTCTTGGAGCTCTACCTTCCTGCAGAGTTCAGCTCCATCCCTGATCAAACACACACATGAACCAATAATTAGGACCTGAACAGCACTTGATAATTACAGGCAGGTATGTTTGATATTGGATGCAACTGAAATCTGCAGGAACGTAGATCTCCAGGAACAGGGTTGAGCACCCCTGATATAGACCATAGGACCCCAAAGTAAGTTCCTGGAGGGTCGCAGCTCTGCAGTTTTGCTCCAACCCTATCAAACACAGCTGATTCAAACTATCTAGGTGTTTAAAATATTGTTTTGAATACCTTAATTAGGTGCATTCGCGGTGTTTGATTAGGGTTGGAGCAAAACTGTGCAGAGCTGCGGCCCTCCAGGAACTTAGTTTGAGACCTATGGGGAAGATAAAAAAAAAATAGGTAGATGAAAAGTTTTGTAAAAAAAATAAATAAAAAACTTGCCAGTGCACATAGCTTCCTGTAGTCTTGTAGTATTGTTTTGGTTATCAAATTTCATTTTTCACTAAATCTAAAAAGGTTTTTACTTTAATCCTTAGACCAGGGGTGCCCAAATTCAGTCCTGGAAAGACAGTTTACTGCATAGTTTAGTTCCAACCCCAATTAGACACACCTGAACCAGCTAATCAAGCTCTTTCTAGGTATACTTGAAACTTCTAGGCAGGTGTATTGAAGGAAGATAGAGATAAACTATGCAGGACACCAGCCCTCCAAGACCAAGTTTGGACACAACTGCCTTAGATTATATCAACTACCCCAAGTCTTAAGTTCTAGCAAGATCATTTGTAAAGCCACCTCAGCAATCTTTCACAGTACACTTATTTCAAAATGTGAAGGGGAGAGTGCAATTTTAATATTCATATTATGTGGAAGTAATATTGAACAATAACCTTTTTTGAAATAAATAGCATAGTTTGAATGGCACAATTGAAAAGTATAACTGGGAGGAACAGAACTACAACAGTTTATTTAGCATGTTAAACAGCCTAGATTGCCAATTTTGTAAATTATGAAAAAGCAGAGACATTGCATTGCTGATCAAATAGGTTTAAAATTTTATTTTTGCAGAGTTCTTAAAAAAAAAAAAACTTCCAGTAATGCATTTTAGCATGAAGGTTGATTTCTAACATTGAATAATTACAGTAATTACGAAATACCAGTTCAGTCAGTACATGCACATTTTCCAATTGACATCATTTCAATTACTCCAATTACATTAAGTTTAGCACAAATTACAAACTTTAAAATTACATTAGGAAGTGAGAAATCCCACCATTAGCCTGTTGCTCCATCATACAAGGTTCCCATGCTTAATTCAATGCCTACTTACAAACAAACTTAGGTCTTTGAAAGTGCTTGAATTTCTGATATTTCAATTCGTCACCTTAGAATTATAAGGTTTTATCTGACATGTCAAAATTGAGTTATTGTCAGTCTTATTAAATGACAAATTTACATGAGTTTTTTTTTTATAAGTGGTTTAAATTAACACGTTTTATTTAAAAAACAAATGTTACACACATACTGTTTGCTATGGAATGCAAAAACTTTGAAGCTCAATATCGCAGAATCATTCAGAACGCAGACAGAACCTTATAATTCCAAGGTGATGAATTGTACTGTTCTGCTAACAGACAATGAAACATAGAAATTCTTAATTAAAAGTTTATATATAAACATTTAAACTTTGCGCTTATGACACAATGCACATTTGATCAATATTTCAGACACCACATTTAAATATTAAAAGTGTTGAATTCAACAAACTGTATTGAAGTTCTTTGAACATGACTTTGTCATTACTATATTTTTAAAGTAAATATTAAGTGTAAGAGAAATGTTAAAGTACAGGAAGAAATTTTAATAGCGCTACATGAGCTGGGGTATGAAGTTTAATGGTGCTTGATTTAAAATTAATGGTGCTTTAAAAAGTCCTTGAATTTGTTGTTCATGAAAGAGTGGGAACCCAGATAATAGGTGACTTCATAAGGCAGACAAGTCATGGTTATGTAGTAGTACGAGTAAACCTAGTTTATTTATTGCCATTATTTATTGTTATTTATCAGCAACTCATGGCTATTTAATGGCAAGATCAAAATTTTAATTCAGCATTACTTAATTCAATACAATTTCTCAGATCAATAGATGTTAATTCTTCCTGGAAAAAAAAAAGTACTAGTATAAAATCTAATCATCTTTAAATATAAAAATCTTTATCAAGTGGAGTTTAAAATTTCACAATCTAGCGAAATATGGACCAATTTGGCATCTAGTATATATAGTTTGGTCATGCCTGGTCTCAAAATCAAATTTGGAAAGTGCTTTAAGTTAATGCTCAGGTTGATTTCTTGCCATTTTTCATACATGTGCAAATTAAATTATAGGTTTGGGATCAGACAGAGGAATTAAACTTGGGTCATTTTCAGAGAACCTGCCAGTTCATGATCAGGAAGGCCCACATGATGTGGAATCCAGCAGAAAATGATGTCTTGAACTGTTTAACACATCTGAACTATTTGAAAATGAACAGTTTATTCTCCAAAAAGTTTCATTTTCTTTCTTATGGTAATTACAGGGTGGTCAGACTTAAAAAGGTTCAAGTGCTTGAATACAAGATTTAAGGTCTGTGCAGATTGTAAACCTTAAGTAAACCTACAATTAGTCCAAGTAGCAATGTAAAGCTGGAATGGCTTCATCGAGGCCCTTGCGCTTTCGTATGTCAGCCATAATATGAGCACTTTTGGAGGTAGTATCCAATGGGTCTCCGGGCATGATCTGCCAATGATCAAACATACACTGTGAGAAGGCTTGGCCAGATGTGTTGACGCAAAGGTCAGCTGTAAATCCTGCAGAAAAAAAAAAAAAAAGATACCATTTACACTGTCACTTGAATTATTAACTGGAGAAGAGAAGCCAAGATTTTCTCTGCTTCACTCACCAAATGACTCACTGACAGGCAAGTAAGCCTTGAGCAAATAAATATGAGTTCCTATAACCTGGGACTCTGAAAACACTATTCCACGCCTCTTGACCAGTACAGCATAGATGGCACCAATAACTGACTCTAGGCACTGTAGGCAGATATCAAAAAAGTGTGGTACAATTAGAGATTGCCATCAAATACCAAAAGTTTAATGAGCAGAGTTTTAATGAGACTACTTTTATACCTGCATCTCCACCAGGTATACTGGCTCACAAAGCCTTGGTTCAGCTGTGAGCTGACAGCCGTAAAGCACTCTGCGGGTTGCAACAATGATTTGACCTGGACCACGGTGAATGGCAGTAGAAGTCAGAGTTGCATCATGAATGTCAAAGCGAATACCACGCATGTTCTCTGCGCACAAGACTCCCTAGAAGACACAAAACACTTTAATAAAACAGAGCTGTGAATCAAACTAAAGCAAAGGTTGGTAAAGGTCTAGTTGATCATAGAGGGACATCTTAATCCAATCAGAATTGAACAGAACCAAATCGGTCTTTGCAATTTAGAAAATTCCAGAAAGTTTTATGGATGCAAAATCTATTCAAGGTGGCATTCACCTTATAGAATCCAGAGGACACTCTTGGTTATGAAGGTAAAACTTATTATTCTAGCAATATTGTAAAATGAATAAACATTATACTTTTATCATACCTCTCTAGTGGCCCACTGAAATCCAGCAATCACACTGTCCTTGACCTCATTCAAGTATTGGACTCCCTTGGTCAAATCTACCAAAATGTTGGGTCCAGTTCTCTCAGGGCCAAAGCACCAGATCTTACGAGCTTCAGTGACTTCCCACTTATAGTTTTCAGCAAGGTAATGGGCACGGGCATTCATCTCCTGGCTGACCGTCACCTGACCCTTATCAATATCTTCTGCAAGACCATCTGCCAGAGCAGAGGCCTTCATGAAGAGACGACTGTGCTTGTTTGGGGTCTTGGCAAGGCACATTTGTTTGGAGCCATCACTGACTGTCTCTCTGTAGGAAGCAAATGGGTCTGATGTCTGTAAAGAGTTAGAGTACTGTTAAGAGTACAGTAATAGTAGGTCTAATGTGTTCCACAATTGGACTAGCCATTGGTACCTTGAAGGGAATGCAGGCATGGTCCTCTTCAAGATCCTTAAGGCAAATCTCCAAGTGAAGCTCACCAGCTCCAGCAATGATATGCTCACCAGTATCCTCAATGATGCATTGAACCATTGTATCTGACTTGGCCAGATGCTTCAATCCTTCCACCAGTTTAGGAAGGTCAGCAGGGTCCATGGCCTCCACTGACACTCTCACCACAGGACTTACGCTGAACTTCATCACACGCATATTGTAGGCTTTTGTGAAAGTAGTGATGGTTCCGGTCTTTACTAAAAACTGATCCACACCTACAAGACCTACAATATTGCCACAGGGCACATCTTCAATGAGTTCAACATATCGACCCATCATCAGAATAGTTCTGAAAAACATGCAGGCAATATACAAATAAATGGTTATTCACCTTACAATTGTATGAACAAGTGATTTGATTTATAAAAAAAAACAAAAAAAAAAAACACTGACCTTTGGATGGGTTTCAGATAAAGATCCTCCTCTTTTCCAGGGCTGAAGTTTGGCCCCAAAATGCGCACATTTAGGCCAGTGGAGACACAGCCGGAGAAGACGCGACCAAAGGCATAAAAACAACCTTTGTCAGATGTCGGTGCCATTTTAGAAATGTATATCATGAGAGGTGCTTTAGGGTCACAGTTCTTAATGCCTGAGAAAAGAAACTAAACATTTAGACTTTTACTACAAGCACAAACTGGATAGTTACAGAACATGAGGATTTCCCTGTTACAGTTTTCATCCTCAAAAAGCAGAACATACCCATGGCAGCCTCGTCATCTCCAGGTCCTTCATACAGGATCTCACAGCGGTACTTCTGAGCAGTAACCGGTGAGGGCAGGTGGATGGTGATCATCTGAAGCAGAGCCTCTCCAGCCGGCAGCCAGCGACGCATCACAGCCTTCAGCAGGAGTTTGCCATCCTTCTCCTTGTCCTCTGCATCTAGCTTGATATTCATCTTCTCAATCAGCTTTGCAGTTTCCTCTTTTTTGAAGTTCATGATGGCATCAAATACCTATATAGTGGGGAAGAATAAGATCTCCATGTAATATCCATAAGCACATGGCCGTTAAATTAATAAACTTTGTATTTGCCATATCAGATTGAAAATTCTCATCACAAGATATTCAGGTCAAAGTGAAGAATGTTTAAATCATCATCAATGGCTTGCATTAACAGCATAAGTGTTGCTAGCTTCCTCACTTTGAAGATGGGGTCCAGGACTAGTTGAACAAAAGTCCTGGGAAGCTTTTTGCCATTTGGGGATGTTGCAGACTCGCTGAACATGCCAGTAGCAGAGTCAAAGAAGCTGCAAACAATGGACATTAAATGTTACATACAGAAATGCAACATTACATTTATACAGTTGTGTTGGAACATCCTCTCACCTGTCGCCCCAAAGCTTCTTCATCATTTCCTCCACCTTCTTGATGTACTCTTCCGGTCCCAGCTGGGCTTCACCCTTGGCAGTGAACTTTTTCACATAGAGCTCAGCAAACTGCTTCAAAGTGAAGGCCCATCCATGCAGTCCAGACCCGAAGGCAATATTACCAACGACAGGATCAATCTAAGAGCAGAATGTTAAAAACATTCACAATAAATATCAATAAAATAAACCCAGAGATATAACAGAAAACATTAATGGACCCACGAGGGAGCCTTGAGGCACTGACCTTAATGTTGCCCATAGGGCCTTTCTCATCTTCGGCATAGGTGGAGATGGTCACGTTGACTTTCTCAACGATGCGCTGAAAGGTCTGGTATAGCTCTTCAGGGCCCAACTGCAGCTCTAGCAAAGCTTGATCCATTTTGTTCAGCATCAAAACTGGTTTAATCCTCTCACCAATGGCCTGTCTGAGTATGGTCTCCGTCTGTATGCAGACACCTGCTGAACCGCAATTCGACATTTTAATAAACTTCCCAGAGAAATTACAGAATATATACAGAAGCATAACTATCAAAATTATACAAAGAAAGCCTTTGATTAATAAAAACGGTCATTTAAAATCAAACGACTATTTCTGCTCATACCAGACACGCAATCCACCACCAGCAATGCTCCATCTGTGACACGCAGCGCAGCTGCAACTTCTGAAGAGAAGTCAACATGCCCAGGGGAGTCAATCAGGTTGAGGAGGAAGCCGGAGCCATTGTTGCACTCTTTAATGAAGGCCAAATCCTTATCAGCAAGCTCATAGACCATGGAGATAGCACTGTGTGGGCAAATGATGAAAGTCCATTATTAAAATGTTTGTGGACTTAAGGTTAATATTTCGGTGTTGCAATATAAAACATGCCTTGAGACCCATTCAGACAATGTCATTTTTAGTTATGACAGTCACTGTTAGATTATGCAAACGTGCCTACATAAAATCTTGATGTGTTGTGGGTACCCAAAATGCCAGACTACACGTTGGTTTACAGTCAACCGTCACATGACATCTATGATGTGCATTCGAGTGTTTCCCACAGACCGCAATTCACCAAATACAGAGATGTGCTTTCTGAACAAAAAAATGTAGATGAGTAGATGCATTCTGTGGCAGAAAGAGTTGCTTTTGGAGCTGCAGAGGCAGATTCTCAGTGATAGCTGTAAATAAATCAGCAATGCGCTCACAAATGCTAATGTTACTTTAAATCAAATTGACAAGGAAATTTAGTAGATAGCTGGTTACCTTTAAAGATAGATGGTCATATAAAAAGTAAAAATAAATAAATAAATAAATAAATTAAAAAAAATACAAATAAAAAAAATAAAAAAAAAATCGCAAAGAGAATAAGAAAACAATGAGCGGTTAAAATTTACATGCTCATTCTAAAACTCACCAAAATTAGGGCTGTGCGGTAGGACGATATATACTGTACAGCTGAAATATCGTTCATAATATAAAACAAAAAAACGTTTCAAATTATGCTCTATTATTCATTTCATGGTTTTGATGGTTTTGCAAAATACTTTGTTTATGGCAATCAGGACTCAGTACAGTACAGTAAATGGTTGACAGTGCTGACTTGTCACTAAAGTTTATAGTTTCAGAAACTGCTGATCTTGGGTTTACAGAGGATGGTCAGAAAAAAAATATCCAGTGAGCGGCAGTTCTGTGGGCACAAATGCCTTGTTGATGCCAGAGAACAGAGGAGAGTGGCCAGACTGGACTAGCTGACAGCAAGGCAACAGTAAATAACCACTCGTTACAATCGAGGTATGCAGAAGAGCATCTCTGAACACACAACACGTTGAACCTTGAGGCGGATGGGCTACAGCAGCAGAAGACCACACCGTGTGCCACTCCTGTTAGCTAAGAACAGGAAACTGAGGCTACAATACACACAGGCTCACCAAAACTGGACAACAGAAAATTGGAAACACATTGCCTTGTCTGATGAGCCTCGATTTCTGCTGCGACATTCGGATAGTAGGGTCAGACTTTGGCGTCAACAACATGAAATCATGGAACCATCCTGCCTTGTATCAATGGTTCAGGCTGGTGGTTGTGGTGTAATGCTGTGGGGGATTTTATCTTGGTACACTTTAGGCCCATTAGTACCAATTGAGCATCGTGTCAACGCCACAGTCTACCTGAGTATTGTTGCTGACATCTCCATCCCTCTATGACCACAAGTGTAAGCATCTTCTGATGGCTACTTCCAGCAGGATAACGTGCCATGTCATAAAGCGTGAATCATCTCAGACTGGTCAAAAGGGGGTCCAACTCTGTATTAGTAAGGTGTACCTAATAAAGTGGCTGGTGAGTGTATATTGCTAGCAGATAACTTTTAAAATCTGTATTATGTTAACTGATTGAATTTATATATATATATATATATATATATATATATATATAGTATCTCGTGATATGAAATGTCATATCGCCCAGCCCTATCCAAGAACATAATGGAGCGGTTTGTTAGTTTAAGTGCTAATTCCAGTACTCACCGGGCTGAATCCTTGACGGGTTGATGTCATGAAGCATCGCAGACAAGGCATC
>CAIGQZ010030919.1:0-15337 GCA_903798205.1 Danio tinwini | reverse complement strand
TTTCAGGCCTTTCCATACTGATGCAGGGTCGTTGGCAGAAAACTGGTTTTGCAGCTTTTTGGCATAGCTTTTCTTGGCCACACCAATCTCCTTTGTCAGTGTGTTCCTGGCCTGATTGTATAAAATCCTGTCCCCGCTCCTGTAGGCATCCTCTTTTTCATGACGAAGCTGTCTAAGTTTTGGTGTAAACCATGGTTTATCATTGTTAAATGATAAGTAGGTCCTGGTAGGGATGCATAACTCCTCACAGAAACTGATGTATGATGTTACAGTCTCTGTGAGCTCGTCTAGGTCGGTGGCTGCAGCTTCAAAAACACTCCAATCAGTGCATTCAAAACAGGCTTGTAAGACCTGCTCTGTGTCGTTGGTCCATCTCTTAACAGTCCTTAATACTGGCTTAGTAGTTTTAAGTTTTTGCCTGTAAGTTGGTATAAGATGAACCAGGCAGTGGTCGGAGAGTCCTAAAGCTGCTCTGGCGACGGAGCGATATGCATCCTTTATTGTGTTGTAGCAATGATCCAAAATGTTATTGTCTCTGGTGGGGCATGTGATGTGCTGTTTGATTTTAGGCAGCTCATGTGTGAGTTTTGCCTGATTAAAGTCACTGAGAATGATAAAAGCAGAGTCCGGGTGTCGTTGTTCAGTCTCTGTGATCAGATCAGACAGCTGTTGTAACGCAGTCCTCACGTGTGCTTGTGGTGGAATGTAAACACAGACGAGAACGAACGAGGAAAACTCCCGCGGTGCATAAAACGGCTTACAGTTAATGAAAAGCGCTTCCACATCAGGACAGCACATCTTCTTTAACACAGTTACATCCGTATACCATCTCCTGTTGATGTAAAAGCATGTCCCACCACCGCGTGTTTTGCCCGTTGACTCCGTATCGCGATCTGCTCTGTACAGCTGAAAGTCCGGTAAGTGTAATGCGCTGTCCGGAATGGCTTCGTTCAGCCAGGTTTCTGTGAAACACAGCGCAGCAGAGTTGTTAAAGTTCTTGTTTTTGTGTGAGAACAGAAGTAGTTCGTCCATTTTGTTAGGAAGCGAGCTGAGATTCGCTAGATGGATGCTAGGCAGCGCTGTTCTGAAGCCGCGCTGTCTCAGCCTGACGAGCGCGCCGGCTCTTTTTCCACGCCGCCGGGTCTTGTATTTCTTCCACAAAGCAGCTGCTCCGCCGATGACAATGTTCCGCAAAATGCCAGAGAAATCAAAATCAAACATCGCAATCAAACTATTACCGTCATGTAGGACTTTTTTTACCATATTTTCTGACAAGATCCACACACGCGGCTGTCAGTAAAGGACCGCACACACACACAAATCGCAAAATGCAGAAGTTTTTTTTTCTTTCCATTTGGCATGCGTTATTAAATTCCATAACACTCTCATCAGTCCTTACTCCAATCCAATTTCAATCCAAGATGGCGCCGAGCATGGCCGCCGTGTTGCGAGCTCCCAGCGAACTTCGTTGTGTTTTGTATGTTTTACTTGTATTTTTGTTGTTTTTCGTGCTGGATGTACACACTCTTATTGCCTACGACAGACACACACTTCGAGAAATTGGCTCCCTCGTCGCACACCGAAAACCGGACTTTGAGTTCTTCAACGACGCTCTGTTTACAAACACAACAACAGAGCCCTTTGTCTGGGCCACACAACCGAGGCGACGACGCAAACGCAGCTGGAAAAGAGGAAAGAGAGCCGGCGTCCTGGTCAGACTAAGATGCCGTGGATTTCGACCTCCGCTCCCCACCATTCTGCTGGCTAACGTTCAGTCACTGGACAACAAACTTTGCGAGCTACGGGCGCGCATTTCCTTCCAACAGGAAACAAGAAACTGCTGCATTATCTGTCTTACAGAAACCTTGCTATCTGCGGAGGTACCAGACACAGCTGCTGAACTTTCGGGCTTCTCCTTGCACCGCGCGGATAGAACGAAAGAACTCACAGGGAAAAGCAAAGGAGGAGGTGTTTGTTTCTTTATTAACAACTTATGGTGTGATGAGAGAAACATACACCCAGTTAGATCATTTTGTTCTCCTGATCTGGAATACCTTATGCTTCGGTGTCGACCATACTGGCTACCAAGGGAATTCACATCGGTCATTATTACGGCTGTTTACATCCACCCTCAAGCCAACACAGAGCAGGCGCTCAGAGAACTGTATGGGAGCATAAACGAGCAGGAAACCGCACACCCGGAGGCAGCGTTTATTGTTACAGGGGACTTTAACAACGCCAATCTCAGGAAAATCGCTCCAAAATACTTTCAACATATCACCACAAACACGCGTGGCGATCGTATTTTGGACCATTGCTACTCTCCGTTCCGGGATGCTTACAAATCCCTCCCCCGCCCACCATTTGGCAAATCAGATCACTCTTCTGTTCTGCTCTTGCCTGCTTACAGGCAGAAACTGAAACGGGAACCACCCACCCTCAGGACGTTTCAGAGCTGGTCAGACCAATTGGATTCCATACTTCAAGACTGTTTTGATGACGTTGACTGGGAGATGTTCCGGGCAGCTTCTGATGACGACATCGAAGTGTACTCAGACACAGTTACGAGCTTCATCAGGAAGTGCATAGAAGACGTGGTCCCAACAAAAACTGTCCGTATCTACCCCAACCAAAAACCATGGATCAACGGCGAAGTTCGAACAGCCCTATCAGTGCGAACTTCCGCCTATAAATCCAGAAATGCTGAGGAACAAAAACAAGCAAACTACAACCTCAGAAAAACGATCAAAGCAGCAAAACGTCAATACAAAGACAAGATAGAGGGTCAATTTAACACCAATAACGCAAGGAGCATGTGGCAGGGACTTAATTACATCACGGACTTTAAAAGCAACAAATCCACCACTGTGAACATTGCCGCGTCTCTCCCGGACGAGCTCAACTCATTCTACGCCCGCTTTGAAACCCAGGACAGCGCGCACACACAGCACGCTCCCGCGGCCAATACAGAAACCGCCAGCACACTCACTGTTTCTGTAGCGGATGTAACGAGATCTTTCCGTCGCGTGAACATCCGAAAAGCTACGGGCCCAGATGGCATCCCTGGACGTGTACTTAAAGCATGCGCACACCAGCTAGCGGGGGTTTTCACGGACATCTTTAACCTCTCGCTCTCTCGGTCTGTGGTTCCCACATGCTTTAAGACAGCTACTATTGTGCCAATACCGAAATCAGCTAAAACCACATGCTTGAATGACTGGCGTCCGGTTGCACTGACACCCATCTTCAGCAAGTGCTTTGAGAAGCTGATTAAAAATCACATCTGCTCTGTACTGCCCGCTAACACTGACCCTCTGCAATTTGCATACAGAAACAACCGCTCCACTGATGATGCAATTGCTTTCACCTTGCACACTGCTCTGTCTCACCTGGAAAACAAAAACACATATGTGAGAATGCTGTTTGTGGACTACAGCTCAGCATTCAACACCATAGTGCCTGCCAAGCTGGTGATAAAGCTCCAGGCTCTGGGCCTACACAGCTCTCTGTGCAACTGGATCCTGGACTTCCTGTCAAGCAGACGCCAGGTGGTCAGAATGAACAACATCACCTCATCCACACTGATCCTCAACACTGGTGCTCCACAGGGCTGTGTTCTCAGCCCACTCCTGTACTCCCTGTACACACATGACTGTACATCCCAACACAGCTCCAACGTCATCGTTAAATTTGCTGATGACACAACGGTGGTGGGCCTAATCACAGATAATGATGAGACGGCCTACAGAGAGGAGGTGCACACTCTGACGCAGTGGTGTCAGGAAAACCACCTCTCACTCAACATCAGCAAAACCAAGGAGCTGGTGGTGGATTTCAGGAGAGAGAAGAATGAACACACTCCCATAACCATCAACGGGACACCAGTGGAGAGAGTCAGCACTTTCAAGTTTCTTGGAGTACACATCGCTGAGGATCTGACATGGACTGCTCACACAGACGCAGTGTTAAGGAAGGCACAACAACGCCTCTTCTTCCTCAGGCGCCTCAGGAGGTTTGGAATGAGCCCCCACATCCTCCGCTCGTTCTACACCTGCACTGTGGAGAGCATCCTCACTGGCTGCATCACCACCTGGTACGGGAACAGCACCAGCAGCAATCGCAAAGGTCTACATAGGATTGTGCGAACTGCTGGACGTGTAGTAGGAGGTGAGCTTCCCTCCCTCCAGGACATCTACACCAGGAGGTGCATGAGGAAAGCCAAGAGAATCATCAGCGACTCCAGCCACCCAAGCCATAGACTTTTCTCTCTGCTACCCTCAGGCAGACGGTTCCGCAGCATTCGGTCACGCACCAGCCGACTGAAGGAAAGTTTCTTCCCTCAGACTATCAGGCTGATGAACACTTAACACACCCCACACAAACTCTCCCATACCCCACACTGCACACCATAAAGATGTAGCATGCACTGCACTTTAACCAATCCATACTTAAACAATACTGCCTACAACTATGTGTACACCTATCCATTGTACGCATCACTGTCACATTGCCAAATTTACACTGTTTTGTTTCTTTTTTGTGAGTATTTTGTTGTATTTTGCACTGTCTGTATTTGCACTGTCTGTATTTTACACTGTCGCTGTATTTGCACTGTCTGTATTTTGCACTGTCTGTATTTTGCACTGTTGTTGTATTTGCACTGTCTGTTTTTTGCACTGTTGTTGTATTTGCACTATCTGTATTTTTCACTGTCTGGAGCCAGCACCTAAGCTTTTCACTCATCATAGCACACGTGCTGCTGATGATGTGACAATAAAAGTGATTTGATTTGATTTGATTCCTTATTTGCGTCTAATACCCCAGTTTGTCATGGGGGCATGAATGAAATGTTAATGAGTGAATGTGAAACTGCCGAACTGCAGTTAAAGTCACCCAAAGTTACAGAGAACTCTTACATGAAAACACTTCACGTAAACACCTTAATTATATTATTGTCTATTAAGGTAAATAACTAGATTACAGATGTCCATGTAAGCGTAGTCAGTAGTGTCTTCAAAGTAAGTAAAAGTGTCACGGTTGTGGATCTTTCTGTTTTTCTTGCATGTGTATGTGTGTGTGTGTGTGTGGGAAGTGGGTGTGTCTTGTTTGGGTTATCTTCACCGCGTGGTGTGTGTGTGTGTGTGTGTGTTTGTGTATGTGTGTTTACATTCATCAGCTGGGTGGTCACGTGTTTTGTTACCACTCACAGCACACAGGTGTTTGCTATCAGTCACAGCTGTTGCTATATATGTTCATTGTTTTGTAGATAGCGTTATCAGTCTGTTGTTTGTTCACTCCTCGCTCGTTCTGGTGGAGGGTCTTTGCCATAAGACTGTCTCATTTGGACCTTGTGCACGTCTCCGTTTCATTGATGTTGTTACTACTGCCTGCTCTGAAGACAACATTATCTGTGAGAGACTTCACCCCAAATCCGCTACTCTAGTGAACTTTACCGTGGGTAAACTTGACGATTTCCTTGAGAGCAGGTCCATAGCGCTAACCTTTCCCTTCTCTCGATATCTGGTGAGATATCCATGAGAGACTGCTATACGATGTTGGTTCACAGATGAAACTTTACCGCTGTTTGGCGTGTCGTATTCTGGTGTGAGCATCCTTGCCCCACACTATATCTGGTGATGTCAATACCAGTTGTGACTCTTTAAATAAATCATCTTGTTTTCACTTGCATTTGGGTCTCCTTTGTATATCATTGTGACAAAAAGATCCACAAGGGCATCCTGCTGATTTGATTTAGAAGGGCACTATTTTGACAGAGGGCTCACCAGTTTGACTTTCATTCCCCCTCATTCATTTTAAAAAGCACCTGCTCCATTTTATTTGTATGTGTTTTACTCGAACGCATTAACTCTACAGGTGCCTGATAGTTAGATGTGGAGCTAACATTAATCAGATTCACTCTAGTGAACTGCATCCATGTTAGCACGTCACGTTTGATGTGGTTATTTCAGAGTGGGAAAAATTTCAAGGTAAAAGTCATCATAGCTTGCGTAGAATAGATCCAGCTCCCAACCCAACTTTAAGAATAGATTAACGGCGATACTTTTTTTTTTTTTCATCACCCGATAAGAGTCTCATGTTAACACACGTTAACGGCGATAACGGCCCACCACTAATGATAATATTGCACACATATGTAAGGGATAGGCAATGCGTGTGATATTATTTTAACACTTAGGCCCAATCCTAGCTCTATTTTTTTTAAACCCTACCCCTTCCCCTTGGCCCTTGAAACACACATGCAGGTTTAATAGTTTCGACACAGTGTCGAGATCCCGAAGCGCAAGTGTTTCGAAGCATGATTCGAAACATCCAGGTCATGTGACTAAAGTGTTTGGAAACACCTGGTCATGTGACTAAAGCAATTCAAAGCATCGATCAGTTTAGTAGCGTTTCAAGAGCTGACGAATCTGCATTTGACTGATATTCTGCCTTATATGGCCTAGTGGTCCATGCAAGGTCACATTGTTAGTTACTGTGCCTTAAATTACTTTTGGGTTCAAATCCTGACTTGTACAAATACTCCGAAATCATGATTTTATATATTTTATCATGTTACTGATTTATGGTGTAGTCTAGATCGGATACAGCTGCTGATACGCCATCAGTTTAGAATCATTTTTATAACACTGTAAAACAATAGTTAATATTTTTTACAGTACTGTGATGGTTGGGTTTAAGTTTTGGGTAGACATTAATAAAATACAATAAATAGGAAATTTAATGAATAATATTAATAATTATTGTTACTTCTGGCTACAACCGTGGCTGATCTAGCAACAACCGTGTTTTATGACCAAAACAAGACATATTTATTCACAAAGTGTTTATTCAGATTTCAGACCAATGTTGAAACAAAACAATACAAGAACAGAGCATTTCAAAATATCTATATCAGCCTGGTTTCGAAGCCACTATCCCCGCAAGGTAGTCAGGGACCCTACCGCTTAACCTAATCACTTGATGGCTTAATCCTACAAAGTGGGGTTTAATACCTCAATTTGCTCAACTGTTCTTTGCTGGAGCTGCAGGTTTAATAGTTTCGACACAGTGTCGAGATCCCGAAGCGCAAGTGTTTCGAAACATGCACCAAAGCATGATTCGAAACACCCAGGTCATGTGACTAAAGTGTTTCGAAACACCTGGTCATGTGACTAAAGCGATTCAAAGCATCAATCAGTTTAGTTTTGATATTAAACATTTCAAAACATCTATATCAGCCTGGTTTCGAAGCCACTATCCCGCAAGGTAGTCAGGGACCATACCGCTTAACCTAATCACTTGATGCCTCAATCCTACAAAGTGGAGTTTAATACCTCAATTTGCTCAACTGTTCTTTGCTGGAGCTGGTCCAGTGAAAAACATAAAAAAAATGACTACTAGGTGTCACTGTAGAGTGGGGTTTCGAAACGTTTCGAAGCTTCGACACATTTGCTTCGACTGTTTCAGTGTTTAATGAAGCCTCGCTTTGCCCACCACTATTAATAGCCAGGTCAGGTAAGCAGTGGTCAATACAGGAGCAAACAGATGTATGAGGGCAATCCAGAGTCATAGTCAAAATAGCAGGCAAATGGTCAAAGGCAGGCAGCGGACAGGAATACACAGATAACCAACGCGAGCCGAGGATCAAAACACAGGAAAACAAACCAAGAAAACTTGTTGTAGTGTCACAGATAACAAGACTCAGCAATATTGTGTGTGTTTGAGCTGTACTTACACTGTAGTTCAAGTAATCAGTCTGTGAGCAGCTTCAGCTGTGTGAGTCTAATCAAAGGTGACTAGGAGCAGTTGAGTGTGTGTGTGTGTGTCATGACTGGTTTTGTAGTCAATTTACCAGCAGATTTGTAGTCCTATGTGTTTACCAGCGATCTGCACAGGCTGGATCGCTGGTGATCATGACAGTATGTTGTGGGACTATACAGTAGTTACAGGACTATATAAGAGTTATTATACAAGAGTTATTATTATGGATTAGATAGCAAGTATTTGCAGGGGGCAGGGTGGTGGCCACTGTAAACATTATAAATAGTTTGAACATTACTGTACTGTGCTTATAGGTAAAAATAAATAAAAAGTCAACGTTGAAAAATGTGCTTTTAAAAGTTAATTAAAAATGGTAGGCTACTGTTCTTAAAGTAAAAACAAAATGGCTGTACTTAAAGCTAAAGTATTAACAAATAGTAACATATTCATCAAAACCAGGAAATATAGCTTGAACCTCATAAATATAGGCTATATGTCATATATAAACTATTTTTGATCAATTTTGAAATATGTATAGCATGTACACATGACATTTTGTACATATTTGCAATCTAAACATTAAATTGTATTTTAAATAAAGGATTTGGAATTACACATTTAAATTAGAAATTAGATCTGCTTACTGCGCGTCGTTTAGAGTGTGTCAGAAAAGCGAGTGATTACATGAATAAATACACTGCTTGACCAATTCATAGGTGAATTATCCATTCATACGTGCGGAATTTCCATGATTTGAGATCTCATCTTAAGTGGACCGTGGAGTTTGCATTAACCACACACAGCTACTGTGTATTTTAGCTTCAAGCTTCAAGCATGGCAAAGCTGCTTGAGTCTATGTGGTGTCCCGCCACATTTAAGTCACATCCAGATGAATTAGCCTAAATCTGATATCGTAACATATTGAATTAATCGAAAGCCACACTGTTTTACAAAACAAATAACTTTATATATCGAAAACACACATTATTTTACACAACTACGAACACCCATTTTTTAGCACATTTGTGATAATTACCAATGATGCAGCATGGGGAAATTCCTGAGTTTGCAGTAACTGAAACGCCAACACAACAGCACTGGTCTGCAAAAGTATCTGCTCCGCAAGTGCCACGGCCACGTGCCTTTTTCTCTGGCAAAGCAGGTTAATTCTTAGCATCTGATAACATGATGAACTAAAGTAAACATTATATCTAAGCACAACGATGTGATCGTACGCTTCAGGGAACAGCGGGTGATGATCACATCGGTGTAATAATTCGCGTCAAGGGGTTAAAAGTGTATACATTTATGGCCCGTTTCCACTGAGTGGTACGGTACGGATCGGTTCGGTACGCTTTTATGGCCGTTTCCACTGTCAAAAGCGTACCGAACCGATCCGTACCGTACCACTTTTTCGGCACTCTTTCGAAAGGGTACCAAAGACGAGAGAGGGTACTAAAAGGTGGAGCTACACGCGCAGCTGAACGCTGATTGGTTTACAGAGATACGTCACGATCTCGTGGAGCTAGCCAAAATCAAAACAATGGAGCGGCCATGTTTTTAAATGCACAGCCGAGACAACTATATGCATTATAATAACGAGTAATGGATGACCCGGGCTCAAAACAAACCTTGTCGTTGTCTTGATGAACAGCCACAAAGCCAAGAATCTGCCGTGTCCTGTTGTTGTTTTATGAGGCCGTCTAAAAGTGAGAGCGGTTTTTCGCTTTCTCCAGGGAGTCCGAGATCGCATCAAGATTTGATATAATGAACATTTTGAGCTGATGATAATAACGTGTGTGTGATTAATGAAGTGTCTTCGACATCTGATCCATTTAGAAAGAAAAGGACAAACGCGAGAGTGAAGCGCAGAAAAAAAGGAGAAGCCCGACAGGATTACAAGGATTCCCGACAGGAGCAAATAGTTTCAGCAACCTGAACAATCTGCCATGTTTATCATCACCTTTTGGACTATTATGAACTCGGAATGACGGAAATTCTCTCCAACAGAGGCTACATGTGCTGGTGAAGATTAAAGATACAGATGAGAGGTTAGCTCTAACTGTGTGCTACTGTATATGTTGCGTGTTGTTTTTGAACTGAAATAAGGACTAAATGTATGCTGTGTGTAGTTTTTTTGATTGGTAACATATCGGAGACTGTAAGGGGTTGTATGTGTTTATATATATTGCATTTATTTATTTATTTTATATAATCGCAGACGTTACAGTATGCTGTCACACTGTCATTGATCTGCAGTTTTAATCAATCATGTTCATAGAAATGTTAGTAATAAACATTTATAAACAAGTATTAATATGTTTAAAGCATCTGTTTTGTTAGAAGAGCTTTTCATATAATGTGAATGACCTGTGCAGCTTTACTGTAGACATTTATTTGAGCGAGAATGACGTCGACTGAAACTCTCTGTAGTACACCACGCCCACCAAAAGGGTACCCTTTGTAGTGGAAACGCAAGCTTGATAAAGGTGACCCGTACCAACCCGAACCATACCGTACTGTACCACTCAGTGGAAACGAGCTATTCTTTTCTTTCATTATGCAGTATTCCTCCGCATACCACTAGAAAAAAGCCTGCATACCATAGTTTGAGAACCACTGTATTGAAACATGTGCTTGTTCTGTGTGCAGCCATTTTGCCGTTGTAGATGGTGTATTCTGGGAAATTTTTGTACCCCTTGGTTTCGAGTCTGGTCATGAAAAATCTCGGTTTCAAGGGCTATCTAGCCCGTTCCCTTAGCTATATGCCTCCAAGCTAAAGAGAATTGGAACACCCCTACCTTCGCGTGAACACACAAAATGAGGGGTAGGGGTAAGAGAAAGGGCTAAGGGGTCGAATTTAAATTGGGCCTTTAACTACAAAGTAACATTGATTTAATAACATTGCTATAATGAAACCCCATAAAAATACAATACACTGACTTTTCCTAAATGTTTGATTATTTCATTCTAAAATATGTTATTTTAATAAAATTGCAAAATAAGAGTTCTGAGAATTTCTACCTTGAATGGCTGTAACTGACCGCATGCACTTTCCCCCATGACATTGAATATGAGTACATGGTTTCCACTACATTCATTCTTCCATGGCGGGGCACCACACCAAAATTCATCCCACCACAGCTATATTACAGCTTCCTATTCAAAACATTAAGTCGTTGTTTTTTTATAGCAGGTTATAATCGCACCAAAACGTATTAAAAGGTAAGTGAATTATAACAGCGCAAACTTTTCTTTAACTGTAGTAGTGCTGTGCGTTATTTGTTTAACCCTTTACGGTGACATGCTGACTGACTGACAGGACTGTGTGATGCGTGAGGCCAGCAAACACGGCGTAGCTTTCAGTTAAGATGAACACGGTTTCCATAATTATACTGTATAGATAAAGGTCTATGGCTCTGCATACAATGACTTTATCTGGCTGGAGTTTATAGCTGTTTCACTTTACTTCACGACTGTTCAGCTACTTCAGCTGTTTCACTTTACTTTAGGACGCATTAATGCTGCTCTGTAGGTCTATTGGAGACATTCATAAACATTCCTAGCAAATCTGATAAATGTTGGAGATGTACTTGTCACATAAACGCCCTAAATCGCACTTCAGCAGCGCTTATTTAAGGCACACGAAAATCTGCACTTGAGCAGCGTATATTTGAGGGTTTGAAGTTTTGTGCACTAACAGAGGAAATCAGCGCACAAGCAGAGATTTGCATGCTCGTATTACATATATGCGATCTCGACTTGTAATACTGTGCTCACAACATGTGTCAATGAAATAACACCATAGGTAGGTGGTACATGTGTGTAAAAGTCCTGCCGCCACAGCTGGAAAAAATCCTAGAGGAAACACTGAGTATATTTTATTAACTAATTGCATGTCTTTTTGCTTAGTGATTCTATACTAATGGACCTGAAAAGGAGAACCTAATAACAATCTGGCATGAACATGGCATGATATCCATCTCTGTGAATGACTAGCAATGTTGTTTCGCTAATGTGAGTGGAACTATGCACAGTAAATAATTAGTCATTTGCAATGAGTCCAGCGCGATTTTAAATGTCATTTCAATTATGTAATTAAAATACTGTTGCTTCATTTAAATAAGTCAAATAAACCATTTTCTCTGCAGCATGATTAATAACACACCAAATGGTGCAACTGTCGCAATAATGAACTTTCTGCCTCTGCAAGAAAAATATAAACTCTGAAGATATGAAGAGAAAAATATCATGTCCTCCTCTGCACAGTTTTACGAAGGGAGGGTTAATTTGATCCAGAGCCCTTGTTTTAATTCAGACATGTAACGGTAACATGTCTTGAAAGCTTTAGTGATTTCTGGCCACTGGATTAGAGAAGAAAGCAAATACACTGTCATCTGCAATCACTGGAAGACAAATAACTCAGCCTTCTACGGTCTCACATGTGAATACCGGCCAGTCAGCGATTATGTTCGCCCCTTAGGATTAAGCTATCAGAATTTATCTCCCGGACACTATTAGACTTAGCTACTCCCTTACTTTAGACTGTTCATGCTCTCCATATATCACCCCAATATCTGGAGAAATCTGCAAGTGAAATACAGCTCAGTAACTAGATTTACAAAAAAAAAGTTTATATACAGTAAGTGTGCTATTAGTATATACTTCTTTTAAACAAAAAATAATAATAATTCAGTCAACTTTTTATGTACTTCTTAGAAATGTACTTAATATTGCACTTAAGTTTACTTGACTATACTGACAGAAATGTCTTAATATTTGTCTGTCTCTCTTCATTTTTCCATCTCCTTTTCTCTTGCCCCGTTTTCTCCCAGGTCTCATGGGTCTCCAAACACTGGCAGTAGGGATGCAACGATCATAGATTTTGGTTGTACGATTGTAGTCTGAGAAATAATCACGGTTACTATGCATTCATTTATTTCGAAACACTACTAGTTTAGAAAATCACATGAAACTCCTTATATTTTAAAGTGTCATTTATTGCTGCTCAGGAACCATTTAATACAGCACATAATAATATTAAAAACAAACAATAGTCTATTTCTCTCTTTGTGCTTAATCATAAGTGACTTTTTTACATTTAACCATAAGTACAAATTTTACACTGACAATAAATGAATAAATAAAAATATGACAAAAAAATAAGTATTTTTCTATTGCAGGGCTTAAAATCAACTCTTTTACATGGTAGCACTGGTGCTCCCAACTTCAAAATTTTAGAAGCACCAGAAAAAAATTAGGAGCACCCACCAAAAATGAATGAGCACCACTGCAATTTGTATATTTACAGATTTATTGTATTTGAAAACAACATCATATATAGCTGCAAGCAGCAATTATCGGGGCCAAGCAGCCCAGCGGCCACATCATAAACAAGCACAGCAACAAGCTACAGAGCAACGGGAAAATTCTATAACTTTTTGGCAGCATGATCTGAGCCAAATTTGCTGGAAATTGGGCTAACGATCTATGGAGAGTTCAAAACAATAAAATTTCAAACTAATTTAAGATGATGGAAAGAAAGTTATGTAAATTAGGGAATAAATTATATCAATGTTCACATATCAAAGAATCTGCAAGACCAGTCTCATGACAATAGACAAAACTATTGAAAAGTTGTTTGAAAAGTTTTGTATGATTTCTATTGATAGAATGTAATTGTTTGTCAATTTTACCCAGAAGGTGGCTCAATTTGACGTAGTTTGGTCAATGTTAGGTCTAGATCACACACATTAAGTTTGGTTTCAATACTTCAAACCATTGCAGTAATTCAGCCTGTAATGTCATCTGGCAGCATTACATCAAGTTTGCGCATATGTTAAATGACAACAGTTTTGTCTATCAACATGAATGTCTTAACTTTTGGTCTACATGGTCTGAAGATGATCCGAGTCAAATTTTGTGAAGATTGAACCAACGGTCTTAAAGGAGTTAAAAAAAGAATGCCTTGAACAAAATCAAAATGGCGGACATGAAGTGTGGCAGATTATGGCATAATTGTTATGTGTTGTTGGCATGACCCAAGGAATAATTAATCAAATAAGCATATGTAGGCAAAAGTTATTACCAAACTTGTAAGTTTTATTATTAATGGCTAATGAATGTCTTATAACTCTTGACCCATAGGTGGCGCTGTCACCAAATTGGTGTGGTCAGTGTGAGGCGACAATGACAGACCTAAAATTTGGTGTCATTATGTTAAATTATCGCAGAGATAAAGCCTTAGATGTAGTTTGGCATCATGCCATCACATTTGTCAGTGCAGTAAACAAAAACTGTTACACTTATCGACACAAATTCAATAACTTTTTGTCAGCATGGTCTGAAGATGATCTGATTCAAATTTGGTGCAAATCAGCCAAACGATGTAGGAGAAGTTCCAAAACTAGTTTTAAGAAGCTGGACGGGCCTTCAAAGATCCACTCTCTCCATCATGCTTTTCCATCATACTCTCTCCACAGGTGCTTCACATTATCACTCAAGCCCTGGCCTCACCCTGTTCCCACAGCTTTCTGCCCCGCCCACTCACTACCCACCCCTATCAGATGATGAACACAGTCTCAGCGTCAATACTTCAGGCCGGCCGCACCAAGTTCTTCTTCAATCAAGAGATGATGCAGACAATTCTAGGAGCAACAAAAGCCACTTCTGCATTCTTGCACTGTGGCTGAATGGCATTTCTCGGTCTGCTGTACTGGTTCACCATCTTGGAGCTCTGAAGAGGCTGGCGAACATGTTTCGACAGTGCTGTCCGTGCGCCCTGGGCGGAACAGGCATTGTGACACCCGCAAGACCAGGTAATAACATGGCTAGAGAAAAGGAGGTGGAAGAATGAGAAGAGAGAGAAGAGAGCAGCTGAGAGATCTGAATATGTGCTGGGAGCCCTCTGAAGGAATCTATCCACCCGTCCATCTTCTGGTGTCTGGCGATGGCTCCTCCAGCTGGAGGAATGCTCTTGTCTCCTGGTCCGATCCCACTTTGTTGAAAGGTAGCAGGCTTCGGCTTCATGACAGACCGCAGCGACTACATCAGCCTTTGCAGGGATGGCTCTGAGGCTTTTTCCCTGCCGGTGATGAGCCCCAAGCCAAGCTTCTCCCTTTGAAAGAAAAAGTAAAACAAATTGTCTAGGCCTGGTCCTCTCTCCCCTATCTCTGTCTCTTCTGTCTCTCCTCATTCTTCCATCTCTTTTTCTCTTGCCCCATTTTTCCCAGGTCTTGCAGGTGGTGGGACGCTAACAGACACTGGTTCAGCTGATTTTTTATGTAAAATTCCCAAGGGTTTGCTGGCTTCTGCACTGTTTGCTTTGACTTCTGTGATCCCCCTCAACACGCACGGTCTTCTCCCCACAGGTTAACCCCCGAACACTCACTCTGCCTATCAGCAGCGAGAGCATCTGGACAACGTGTCCATCAGGAAGAAGAAGGCAGAGAACAGACAAACTTTTAAAAGTTTTTATTAATGAAAAAATAAGACCAGTTTAAGACCAAGATGGCGGCGCGTACACATCACGAGGCTCGGCGTCTCTCCAGTTTCTGCAATTTTGCAGTATTTTTCC
>CAIGQZ010030905.1:0-13817 GCA_903798205.1 Danio tinwini | reverse complement strand
TGGTAAGTGTGTGTGTGTGTGTGTGTGTGTGTGTGTGTGTGTGTGTGGTAGGAGGATGCTCATGTGATGAGAGTCAGTTACCCACACTGAAGTGGACTGAACTCTGATCTCTGCACTGACACGGTTTACATTTACTATAATGTTCTGTGTTCAGCTGCTGCCACACAATCGACAGTGTAGAGGTGCTGGAGAAACACAGATCAACTCAACTGATAGTCACGCCCCGTCCGTCTCTCTGACAGCTGTGATTGTTTGTTTTATATCTCCAACATGCGTGTGTGTGTTGCACACTTAAGATGTTTATCTAAATTTGACCAATCAGATGGGGCTGTACCATATTAGACCCGCCCCCTCAGTCAGGGCTCTTCTGCTATTGGCTGGATTAAGGAAAATGACAGCAGCCAATCAGAGGCAGAATATCTGCATATCAGGTGTGCAGTCAGTGAGTGGTTTACAGGCTTATGATTGGCTCATTGTTGACCTGAGATGAACATCATCACCGCTGCATCTGTCAGAGCTTCACTGCTATAATGCTGAGTTCACACCAGACGCGGCACAGGTGGATAAATCACACTTGAACATTTAGTTTACTCGCTTTATTCACACGTCAAATTCACCTCACAACAGACGCGGCTTCACATCATGAGCAGGGCTTCTGTCTGCCCGGTCACTCTAGCTTCATTGCTAAATGGCTAACATTAATGTTATTGAGAGAGCAGCTGTGTGTTTGTGCTTTAGCAAGGCTGATAAACAGCGTAGATTCATTCTGTACCGTGTCTGAGTCCACTAGACAGCTCACACTCACGAATGTTTTTCTTATGTAACTATTTGTTTGCAAAATATAAAACAGTGAACAGCAATAGAAGACTGAAATAACCCTAATGTGTGTAACCGCTGCTGACATGAGGAGTATTTAGTGTTCATAGTTACAATACAAATCATGAGCAGTAATAATTACAGTGAAGATGGAAATAATATTCTATGATGGCGACAGTGTTCTCAGTATTACTGAGGAGAATAACTGGAATAATTATAAAACAATAATATTAATATAAACACACACATGCCTAATGAGGAGATGCTGTCATATAGCAGGAGACGTCATTATCAGGAGGGTTGTGTGTTCTCCCAGTATGCTGCAGCTCTGTGTGTAATCAGGGAAACCAGAATAACTCCTTCACCAGAGCGCTGTCAGCTTAGAGGAACACTCGACACACTCACCTCATTTATTATAGTCAGTGTCTGCATGATGTAGTGTCTGGAGATCCTCCCTGTGTGTAGCTCTTATTAATGTGTGTGTGTGTGCGTGTGCGTGTGTGTGTGCGTGTGCGATTCGCAGAGGCTGATCGATAAGTCGCGGGTCACCTGTGTGCGGTGGGTTCCAGGCTCTGAGAGTCTGTTCCTGGTGGCTCACTCCAGTGGCAGCATGTACCTGTACAACGTAGAGCACACCTGCGGCACCACCGCACCACACTACCAGCTGCTGAAGCAGGGCGAGAGCTACGCCGTGCACACCTGCAAGAGCAAATCCACCCGCAACCCGCTGCTGAAGTGGACGGTGGGCGACGGCGCGCTCAACGAGTTCTCCTTCTCTCCGGACGGGAAGTTCCTGGCGGTGGTCAGTCAGGACGGCTTCCTGCGTGTCTTCAACTTCGACGCAGTGGAGCTGCACGGCACCATGAAGAGCTACTTCGGCGGGCTGCTGTGTGTGTGCTGGAGTCCTGATGGGAAGTACATCGTGGCGGGTGGAGAGGACGACCTGGTGACGGTGTGGTCGTTCGCGGACTGCAGGGTGATCGCGCGCGGCCACGGCCACAAGTCATGGGTGAGCGTGGTGGCGTTCGACCACTACACCACCAGTGTGGAGGAGAGTGAGCCCATGGAGTTCAGCGGCAGCGATGAGGACTTCCAGGAGCAGCTGCAGTGCGGCCGCGAGCGCGCTAACAGCACACAGTCCCGCCTGTCCAAGCGCAACTCCACGGACAGCCGGCCGCTCAGCGTGACATACCGCTTCGGCTCAGTAGGGCAGGACACACAGCTGTGCCTGTGGGACCTGACGGAGGACATCCTGTTCCCGCACCTGCCTCTGTCCCGCACGCGGACACACACCAATGTGATGAACGCCAGTGCGGCGCCAGCCGCCGGCAGCAGCACGCTCATCGCTAACACAGCTAACAGTGCTAACGGCAGTGGCACCAACACGCCAGGGAACGCTCTGCCCGCACCGCTGCCGCGCTCCAACAGTCTCCCGCACTCGGCCGCCGGCGCCGCCAACAGCAGGAGCAGTGAGAACCCAGCGGCCGCCGGCGTCAGCAAGTTCGCCACACTGTCGCTGCACGAGCGCAAGGAGCGGCACCCCGACAAAGACCACAAGCGCAACCACAGCATGGGCCACATCAGCAGCAAGAGCAGCGACAAGCTTAACCTGCTCACCAAAACCAAAACGGACCCTGCCAAGACCCTGGGCACGCCGCTGTGCCCGCGCATGGAGGATGTGCCGCTGCTGGAGCCGCTGGTCTGCAAGAAGATCGCCCACGAGCGGCTGACCGTGCTCATCTTTCTGGAAGACTGCATCGTCACCGCCTGCCAGGAGGGCTTCATCTGCACATGGGCCCGACCCGGGAAAGTGGTGAGTGTGTCTGAGGAAACATGAACGCTTGCGCACACACACACACACACACACACACACACACACACACACACACACACACACACACACACACTCCCACTGATGCTGGTTGATGAACGTGTTTGGGTTTATTCTGTGTAATATTCTCTGCGGTGCGCTGGTGTGTGTTTGCCTGCTTGACTGCGCTCGTCTACACTTCAAGCCTGTTTCACACCGCAAGAAGCGCATGAGCAGCGCGTGTTTATCGGGGTCCATGTTAACAGATTAGAGCTTTCATACTGCATGCAGAAGCAGCACGTCAGCATGAGGCGTGAGCGTCGGTGAAGCAGCAGTGCCACGATAATTTCAGCGCTGTTTTTTTTTGCCGCGCTGCTCACGCTCAATTAAAGTGACAGTGCACTGATAATGACCAAAACACACTGAATGACAGTAAAAGTAGCAATTATGCATCAATAATATCCATATATATATATATATATATATATATATAAAATCAATCAAATGAACTTAAACGATTAAAAACAGCAACAAATGTTTATTCAGGCATGAACTACAAACCCAAATGTAAAACAATTCTTGTATCAGTTCTGCTGAAGTTGCACACTAGTGTTGCAGGAGAAGGGAAACAGAAGTGGCCGCTTCAAGACTGCTATTTACGGGAGTTGTAGTCCATAATAAAGTGTATTGTGGGTAGTGTAGTTCCACACGCATACTAGATAGTGTGAGCTCGCTGTGTGCTGTGCAGTTAAAGCAGAGGAAGAAAGTTTCATTCGGCTTTGTTTTATGATCACTCAAGTTATTCCATTTTGGAGCTGTTTGCATTGTGAACCTGACAGCACCAAAATAAGTAAAAGAAGGGCATGCACTGATTACTACTGTCTTTACACAAGCATGAATTAACAAGCCTTTACTCTGCTGCTGGACATCGCTGAAGCGGAGAAAGTAACACTAGTTTGATCATGTATAAATATCATTATAACTATAATGTATAATATTATTATTAATAGGCCTACAACATCCTGACAATCAAAAACAAAATGACATGATGTCACAGACATGAATGACACTCCTCATAGAGCGAGAAGCAGACAGTGCTGCAGGATCTATAAATAAAGTCTCACAGGTTAAGGAAACAGCATAGGTTGCCCAGGCCTTGGTGCAGATGAAAAGTTAAAGTGTATTTGTATATAGACAGAGAGAGAGAGATGGGTAACTAGATGGAATAGACGGATAGTTTGACCTGTGCTGCAGAAGAGCTGCGTGCTGCAGATGCAGTCGGTGTGAAAGGCAAACGCCTGCGCCTGCGTAAACCGCTGATGGGTTTACAGAGCAGACTGTACGCTCCTCATCTGCAGCTGTTCAGACCTGCGAGCGCTTCAAGAAAGCTACAGCGATCCCACACAACATGAGTTAACTAAGATGAATTATTGTGAATAATTAGGACGATACACAGTTATTTTACATTACTCAACTTCCCCAGAACACCACAGAGCACTGTTCACTTCATTTCTCTCTGTTCTGTCTGCTTTATTTGAACCTGTCATTTGTTCACGCCCTATATAATAACCCTGATCAAAACATGACATCTAATAACTATATTACTGGTCATTATTAATCAATATCTCTGTGTCAGTTTCCTCTAATATCCTGCAGCTCTATGTGGGAAACACAAGCACAGCTGGAGATGTGAAGAGCTTTTCCAGATGAACTGATGGTGATGATGGATTAGATGGCTGAGTGAATCTGCATAAACTATAATAAATGAAAGCACAGATCAATACAGCAGAGCTGAAATGAACAGGGCTGTTGGGTAATAATGCTGATGAGGCACACAGCAGTCTTCACAGCGATGTCTGCTAGCTTTAATATTGAGTATGGGCAGCAGTGTTGTGTCTGTAATCCATTGCCCTAATTAGTTACCCCATGTCTGAGCAGTTGGCCCGTTTATGGCATCATTTCCGGAGTGGCCCAGTGTATCTTCAGCATGAATAATCAAAGGTAAAATAACCCTGTATAGTCTCATCTAATCAATAATTAAATACACTCTTCAGTAAAGCTCTAGCTTATGGAGCCTCACAGCAGATGACGAGCGCTCGCTCTGCTCTGGTTAAATCAGAGTTCTGCAGGTCCTCACTGTGATGCTGATGCTGGACCGATGAACTGCGCAGCCCTTGACCCGCATGAGCAGCTGTGTGTGTGTGTGTGTGTGTGTGTGTGTGTGTGTGTGTGTGTGTTTTAGTCTGAGGGTGGGGTGTTTGTAGATGTCCTCAGGGTTCCCACACTTAAAAAAAATAAAATAAACACGGGTCCTTGAAAGTGCTTGAGTTAAATGTGCAAAACAACAAGAGTACTGTGCTGACATCAGAAGGAAAAACTAAACTCTTAAGCCCTGGTCAGATCACAGACACATTTCGGTCATTTCCTTGACGAGGGTGTCGTGGGGATTCGTAAATGACAACTGAGCATTGTGACATAAGACTCAATCCTTTCTTCTCCTGTAATGTGGCATAGTTCACAACAGCCGATACCATGCCTGTGACGCTTCATGACACCGTCGCAGGAAGTCTAGCATGTTTAATTTTTTCCTCGTTCTTCAAGACGAGTTCCGTCACGTGGGTATATACAAAGTTTTCAGATCGCCTTATCGTCTCCGGTGAGATCGCCGATACACGATACTATCGCATGGGGGCTGTGGCAGTGTCATGTTTATTTATATATAATACTTTACTATATTTAACCATATCTAAACATATTTAATAACCTTTCAGCTGATTTTAAAACTTATTTAATAACCTACTGCATTTGGATTACGTTTGATCTTGTATAATATTTCAACCAATGCAAATCACCGCGCTCTTACAGCTAAATAGGCGCTGAGACCGAAATGATTTCAGACAAGACTCGATGCTACACTACGGTGCGGGACAGGATTTGATTGTGACTTCGGGTTCATGGCCTTATCCTCGGCCCGCGGGACTGCTGCAAAACGGATATAATATACATGAAATGATATTTGTCTACGCATGAAAAAAACAAGGATGCATTACGGCCCTTTCAGACGAGAGGTGGATGGAGGCCTTGCCGCCCGCACCTGACCGTTTCTGTGGTTTTCCATGGTTTTGTTCAGTGAGCGCGGCGCATCTTCAGGTCTGATGATCATCACAAAAGTAATCATCAGCAGTGTCACATTTGTATTTGTTAAGATCTAACACAATGCTGCGCTTGGCATATGTGCTTATTGTTTTCTGATCAGAGAGTTTTGTTTTAGACAGGGCTGCAGCGAGTCGGCAATAGCTCTAATATTAAATGGCCTGTTTGACCTACAAAACTTCACTGAGCTTAGTAAAATGTTCTTTGATTAGTTATTAATGATCTGTTCAATAATTCGTTAAAGCCAAAATGAATGGTAAAATACAGGTTGTAATTTAATTCAATCTAGGCTAGTTTAAATGAATAAAGATATATATTTTAATAGCCTATATAAATAAATATAAGCCTAACATATTTTTAAATAAAATAAATAGGCTATTTTCTGAAAAATGCGCGTGTCCGTTGTTTATCATTCAATCGAATTAAACACAAGTAACACAAGTATGTATATTCTGTGTATTTGAAGAAGCGATGCATGCACTGAAAAATAGACTATAGGCCATCTTAAAACTTAAACAGGCTATTATTAACAGATATGAAAGATAAATAACTTTTATTTTATAATTTTTTGTGAAGGCGAGAGAGAATCCTGCGAAAGTGCTGTTATAAAGGAGTCCCAAATGACCATCAATTGTGTATCGCCACAACACGTTTTATTCAGGAACATTTGAGCTGGTTTCAGAGTTCCTTCATTTTCTTCTTCAGTTTTTCATTTTTAAAAGTCGTTTTATTTTACTTGTTTAATTAAATCCAGTTTTGTTATTTAGCCGATTATTTTCGTTTAAACTAATTTAATGCTAACTAATTTGCTATGAGATGTGGCTGTGCCCTTGTCATGCTGCAATATTACAGAGAGCTGTTTATCTGTTAGGAACATTGACTGAAGTTTTCAGCTGATCATTTTTCCATATTTTAATCTTATATGTTGTTTTAGGCCTGTTGTTTAGTTCATTTCTGCACTGACAGCTCAAAAGAAAGATCAACATTGATCTGCTTCATGATCTGATGCAGTCTTGCTTCATCTGTTATTTCTCTATAATTTAAGCCTGTAATGTATAATTCTAGCCAACGTTTCTTTAATAGATTGATTAATTCAATAGATAGATTTTTACAAAACTTGACAGCTGAAATGAGGCTCTGTATGAGAAAGTCGGACTTCTCTGATTAATATTTCAATATCTGTGAGTGTCAAAATTAAAGAGCACATTTTCGCTCATAAAATATTATATACAAAACTGGTCAAAAGTTTGGGGTCAGGATGAATGTTAAATGTGTTAAAATAAGCTTCTCCTGCTCACCAAGACTGCGTTTATTTCATCATAAATACATTGTAAACATGTGAAATGTTATTGCACTATAGAAGTACTGTTTTAAAGTAGTTTATCATTTAATTTAATAATTTATTCCAGTGATTTAATGATGAATTTTCAGCTTCAGGACTCCAGCCTTCAGAGTCGCATGATCCTTCAGAAATTACTCTAATATTAATTACTGTTATTGTTATTGTTATTATTATTAATGGTAATAGTAATAAAAGGAATAACGACTGAAGTAATAATTTTATTTGAAACTACATGCAATAAGAAAGCAGTTATTTAATTTTGTTTTACATTTAATAAATATCGCCTTGATGAACTGAATAATTTTCCTTAAAAAAAAACATGAAAAAAATAATTAAAACTGACCCCAAACTTTTGATCGTACACACACACACACACACACACACACACACACACACACACACACACAATGTGCCGTAAGTGCTAAAAGCTCCCCCAAGTGACAGGCAACACAACCATCATGCAGATGCATATCCTACGGCACCATCCAGAAATCAATTTAGCTGCAGAAGAATAAACCCAATATGAAATATGATCCTTGCATAATGATCACAGTTAAACAAGCTAGCACTTATTTTATATATAAACTATAAATTAAAAAAATGAAAGAAACTTTAAGTAATGGAACATTATGTAAAAAATCTACTACAGGCTAAATAAAAGTGCCTCATCAGAGCTGAACATCACTGCGGTTACCGCACGCGTGTGTCAGTTTACAGCGAAGCTCAGACAGCCTATACAGATTACATAATCTCAATAAACACTTCATGTAAATATATAAATGTTTCGATAAGTATCGTTAATGGAATATTTATAATGATATGATCTGGCTTTTGGTTATACCGGCTTTGAGCTGTCACGCGCGCGCTCTGTCTCTCTCTCTGACACGCAAGTTTAGGCTACACACTGCATAGACATATAGGCAGCTCTGGTGTGTTATGAACAGCGTGTTTTAAATGACAGCGAGACATGCTTCATTTAGTTTTTATTGTTAAATATACATTATAACCCAGTAAACGGTAAAATAATATTTTTTGAATGGCTTGATATTGGCAGTGTATAGCCGTTAAGCTTAAATAGGCTAAGCATATTTTTATTAATATTAAAACACATGAATACAAACTAGCCACCCTTTGATTTTTTTTTGTTTCTGTATATTTTTTTATCAGACGAAAAATGCAATGAACTGTTTATTTTTGGGTTATATTTTATTAGAATTATTAGAATTATTACACAACTTTAACGTATCATTAGCTCTGGTTGTGTTTTTACAGATATCCTACAGATAGACTTTTTGGCTTAGACATTTATACCTGTTATTTTCAGTGCTGTATTTGGACAGATTTCGCAAAGGCTTCAGCTATTGTAACTGTCAGCTGTACCAGCCTCTGTTTTGCGACTTGACTTGTGTGGCGTCTACATATCAATGTCTGGATGACAGCGAGAGAGAGAGAGAGAGATGAGATCAGACCTCAGATTCAATGTGTGGCCGCATGTCACAGTTACTTTACAGCAATTTTTTTAATAATGGCTCGTCTAAATTAACTTTTCATTCAATTAAAAGCCAAAATATTGCCAGACAGACGAAGCAACTTTCGGTTTTGGAAGAGAGCGGTTCAGTTATAAAAGACTCACACACACACACACACACACACACACACACACACACACACACAGGACACTCTTGTCGGCCTTTTCATTATTGATTTAATATAAACTCATAATAATCAAGTGCAAAAGAGAACAGCTGAACTTGGGGAAAGGTGATCACTGCGGTTGCCGCGATGGTTGCTTTGTTCAGTTGGCTTGTCAGCATTGCTAAATCACTTTGTTTTAATAAAAAAATAACATTATTTATTATTAAACATTGTGAGGTGATGGTCGCGTAATTTTTAAAATGAGAGTTTACGTATTTATGGATAGCCTATTGATCTTATCTACCCGCGACCCATAATTAAACATCAAGTAGCCTACTTTTTGATTAGGCTACCTGACCAGTGGATTAATGGCAGGACTCGTGAGTATGAAGAATCACGCATAACAGGGTTTATGCGTCCCCAATATGCAGGGCCAGCGCATCCATAAAGGTGACCTAGGCAGCCGCCTAGGGCGGCAAAATAGTGAGGGCAGCAAACGCACTCCAACCCCAATCCACCCAAGGTCCTCAATTTCATCCATGACAAAAGTGTTATAGCTTTGGCTATTTATTTATTTGTATGGCTATTTATATTGTTAATAATTTGCATAGTTGCATAATTATTGTTCTTTGGTGTTCAGAAAGATTTTTCAAATGGTATTTAATAAAAAATGTTGTTTTAAATATCGTTTTTTTTTCTCCCACCCCCCATGAAAAAAACATCGTGATACGAACCGAATCGTGGGTTTGGTGTATCGTTACAGCCCTAATATATTTATGGGTGGGTCACAAGTGGATAAGTTCAATCATTGGTTATGTAAACTTCAGCTACCTTTTATAAAATATTAAGGTGTTTTAAGCTGTTTTATCTGACAGACTGGCACACATATGCAGACGTCTCCATTCTCACAACCAGTCTCTGAGTTCTCTCAGACAGAGTTTGTTCTTCTGAGGTAATCTGGGAAGATGTTCAGTGCTGCTGCGAATACACTGCAGAAGCATCTCCTGCTTATTCAGATTTATCCTTCACAGTGAAAACAGTTTAATATCGGCGTCTCTCAAACTGTCAATGTTTCACTTTAATCTTATTTATGCTAGATTATTATTTTATTCAATAAACCAACACAATCTCACAGCAACTCGTGTTTTAGCGTATATAGCGGGCGTGTTTTGAAGCGATTCACATCAGATGTTATTCGTTATTCTTGTTGAGAGATAACTGACCAACAGAAGATGCATTAAAATTAAAATTAGAGCAAATGAAATTCCTTCCTAAAAGATATTATATTTATCCAAGAAAAACATGTGAATGATGTTTGTTTGTGGCCCTCCACTACTCGACTATACAGGTGGATGATTTGTTTGGCTCTGAGGAAAATAAGGATGTATTGAACGCTTCACTGGGATTGTTCCACAGAACTCAGTAATATATTTATTAATATGTGATTATTTTAAAGATTATGTCTTGAGCATCTGATTTTTCCTCAGTTCTGATGTACTTTCATTTTCTCCGTCTCACTCACGGCAGATTCAGGCGAGGGTCTCTTTAATAAGCAGCCCTGGCAGGAAAATATACATTCAGATTTCAAAGAAAATATCTGAATATTAAAAAAGAATCATGAGTTTGATCCCATCCTAATGAATTCCCCGCAATAATGTAGTTATCAGTGGTCTACAAGCATCAGTGTTTACTGAGATTGAAATAAGAGAAAAACATTGAAATTGAGATGAGGACTATTGTTATAGCAACACTTGTGACCGCTTTAGGAAATTACGCTCGTCGTAGACGTCACTGGATGACTGATAGTGAAGGAACGTGTAGTCTGGCACATCTGTTACCCACAGCGAGGCAAGATTTCATCAAGAATAAAGTGTATAATCTGACATGGTGACTTTCAGAACCGACAATAAACATCCTGTGATCTCACCGGGGCTTAAATGTAAAAGTCTTGCATCTAAATCTCGTACGATGACACCAAACACTTGTGTTAATCAGTATTTGAGAAGCTGCATTTGAATATCTGCAGTGCTGAACTCATTTTATTTATCTATATCTCTGAAAATGACTTTGAGCTGTCTAATGTGAACATTAAGCATCAGTGGATTGAGTGAAGGACGGTCAAGGCTCTACATGTGCTGGCTAATAATAACGGAGACACCTGATTTATAAAGGAGTAGTGTTTAAATGGTCCTTGAGTCTGGTGTCCATGAATAAGTGGGAACCCTGCGTCCTGTCCCACCCTGCAGATGTTCTACAGATGTTTTGCAGATGTGGATGTTCTGTAGACGCTTTACAGATAATCTACAAACATCTACATCTGCAGACAGATGTTTTGCAGTGGTTCTGACAGCATTAAACCTAATGTAAACCAACGTGTGTGACTGTAGAACAGCTCAGATTATTCTGCATCTGCTGCTCTTCACTACACACTGCTGGATATTAGAGTGCACAAAGATCCACAGTGCTGATGATCCACACACACACACACACACTGACAACCCAAACAAACACGCATGCATATTTGAGCTCAAACACACAGGTATAGATGTGCATCGTTGTGTCCGTCACCGCAGTGCTCAGATGTCCCCTCTGCAGTGTGTAGCAGGACGCTGTCCTGATCAGCTCTACTTCCATTTCCAGCAATAGCTGCTCACGTCTACTACATACTGGCCTGATCCTGTCGGTCATGGTGCTGCAGTGAGGACACACACACACACACACACACACATCTGAACATCAACACACTCAGGCTTCAGACATGTAGAAAACACTACACACATTTGACCGTCACACACACACCTGCTTGTTTAGTTGTAGGATGCAGGATTAACGTGTGTTACTGTCTGTAACTCTTCTCTTCTCCTCTTCCAGGGTTTGTTGTCTTCTCAGACGCAGGCGAACTCCCCTAGCGGGACAGTGGTATAGCCCCAGTGTGTGCAGCTCCACATCTGTGGCCTGCGGGGTAGCGAGGGGTTCTGGAGCTGGTGTTGACAGCGGGCCGGCTGAAGAACTCTGTTGATTCCCAGAGTATTTATTTGAGCTCCTCTTCTGTTGTTGCTGTTTCCCCTCTCAGACGCACCTCACTGTATTATTATATTATTATTATTTCCTCTGGTGTTCTTCAAGCTTCTGAGGTGGAATCACTGAGTCCAGGCGGAACGCAGAACTCGCAGCTGGAGAAATCCACTCGCTCCATCCCAGATCCCTTTTAAAGAGCTTTTACGTTCCGCCTCACACACAGAACTGACCCGATGGAGACCTGCACTGATCTTTAGTTTGTTCAGTTTTTTCTAACTACTATAACGGATCAAAAAGACTCAACAGAAGGCAGCAGAGCTGGAGAGGCCTGACGCACTCGGCTTTAATATCCTCTGTCTTGAATCTCAAAGCTGGATGCTGCAATCATAGTTTTATAAAGAACATTTGTTTGCACTTAATAGTTTATTAGAAGAGAATGGCTTTACACGTGTGTGTGTGTGTGCGTGTGTGTATGTGCGTGCGTGTGTGTGTGCGAGGACTCACAGACCGGTCTAATGTGGAGAATTATGATTAAACTTTGTATCTATTGAGCATTTATTTTAATATTGTTTCAGATGAAGAGATCTGCTCTGTATTATATGTATAATAGTGTAATTCAGTGATCTATGGGGTGAACGCAGACGATCAGTAACTCTAGTGGAAGTGTGGCATCACTGCGGGAGATTTCTAAAGCAGAAAATAGAGCTGATATTAAAAATAATCTCAAATATGCCGGCTCTGTGTTTCCTGCTCTCGTCTACAGATGTGTCTTAATGAATGAGAAATGATCGTGTGTGTGTTAAAGCTGATTTAGAAAAGCATCTTTCAGCAGACCAAAACAACACTCCCCACTTCTGAAAGCCCTTTTATTACAGCTACTCTTACCTGGACCTTTCAGTGCTGTCATTGTAAAGGTGTGTTCTCATGATGCTTTAATGCAGGTGTGTGTGTGTTGTAGGATCCTCCAGACAGCTGTGTTGATCTGAGCCCTTCAGGAGCAAACATATACACTCCTGTGTGTGTGTGTGTGCGCGTGTGTGTTAGTGGTAAATGAATGCAGATTGCAGGCACGCTCATCAAAGCATGTTCATGTGGAGCGAGTGTAAAGTAAAAGGCTTTTATTGAAGGTGATGCGTGTCACAGTGGCTCCCGACAGCAAACCAGCGCTTCTGATGACCCTCGTCTGCTTCTTATTGATGAGATCTGTGTGAGCCGGTTGTGTCTGTAAATATAAAACACACACACGAGCACCAGTAGGAAGAGTTCTTGAGAAGAGCAATGGCACCAGCAGACTCTCAGACTCAGTCCGGCTCAGACCACATAGAATTAAAGTCCACTTCCATCCATCCTCATGCAGTGGAGTTCAGTACTCTAGTGTGAACAGGACCGACACTGAACCACTGCACATGTCAGCCTGTGCTGCTTTCACAACGTCACCTGATTACATTAAATGGAAAATTCACATGTTTAGTCTGTTGCTGAGCACACTATACTGGAACCACAGACACCTGCTGTGTGACGGGCTTTACTGCAAGAGTTTCACTGGCCGCCAGTGGACTCATCTGGATTTCTAGTTTCAGTCAGTAGTCATCTGTAATGGTGGTTTCGGTCAGTAGTCGTCTGGACTGGTGGTTTCGGTCCGTAGTCATCTGGACTGGTGGTTTCGGTCCGTAGTCATCTGGACTGGTGGTTTCGGTCCGTAGTCATCTGGACTGGTGCTTTCGGTCAGTAGTCCTCTGTAATGGTGCTTTCGGTCAGTAATCGTCTGGACTGGTGCTTTCGGTCAGTAGTCGTCTGTAATGGTGCTTTCGGTCAGTAGTCGTCTGGACTGGTGGTTTCGGTCAGTAGTCGTCTGTAATGGTGGTTTCGGTCAGTAGTCGTCTGGACTGGTGGTTTCGGTCAGTAGTCGTCTGTAATGGTGGTTTCGGTCAGTAGTCGTCTGGACTGGTGGTTTTGGTCAGTAGTCGTCTGTAATAGTGGTTTCGGTCAGTAGTCCTCTGTAATGGTGCTTTCGGTCAGTAATTGTCTGGACTGGTGCTTTCG
>CAIGQZ010030898.1:0-12998 GCA_903798205.1 Danio tinwini | reverse complement strand
GATTCACCTGCTCTGACTGAACTCTTGGAGTTTCTAGTTTATATGATTCTAGAGATCTGAGTGATCTGTTAGTGTTCAGTCAGCATATCTGTAATGTGTTGAGCTCCTAGAGCATTTAGTGGTTTATAGAGCAGTAATAACACTTTAAACTCTATTCTGAATGTAACTGAGCCAGTGTAGAGACCTGAGGACAGGTGTGATGTGCTCTGATCTTCTGCTTCTGCTCAGAATCCTGGCCGCAGCGTTCTGGATGAGCTGCAACTGTCTGACTGTGTTTTTGGGAAGGCCGGTGAGGAGGCCGTTACAGTAATCCACCCTGCTGCTGATAAAAGCATCAACAAGTTTCTCTACGTCTACACTGGAGATAAAGCGTCTGATTCCTGCAGTGTGTGTGAGATGATAGTATGCTGATTTACTCACTGCTCTGACATGACTACTGAAACTCAGATCTGACTCCAGAGTCACACCAAGATTCTTGACCTTATTGTTTGTTGTTTGACCTTTAGAGCCAAGGTACGCATTCACCTGGAGAAGCTCATCTCTGCTCCCAAACACAATGACTTCAGTTTTCTCTTTGTTTAACTGAAGACAGTTTTGGCTCATCCAGCTGTTCATTTCATCAATGCATTGGCAGAGGGTGTCAACAGGGCTGTAGTCATTAGGCAGTAAGGCTCAGTAGATCTGAGTGTCATCAGCATAGCTGTGGTAGGAGATTTGGTTCTTTCTCATTATTTGGCTCAGAGGGAGCATATAAAGGTTGAACAGGAGAGGTGCCAAAATCGAGCGTTGTGAGACTCCACATGTCATGGGTGTCCTTTGCACATGCGAAGACCTGTCCAATCACCTCTTAGTATGTAAATCTGTTGTTGACATCATATGTCGGGGTGTGTGTGTGTGTGTGGGGGGGGGAGTAGTTCAGCCGCTGGGTGGGTTTATTAATACTGAATGTGTGTCATGGTTAAGAATAGAGCAATATGCTGGTGTTTAACTGCACTGCTATAATGCACTCCTGCATTGGGCTCACACACACTTGCCAACATTTGTCCCTGAAAATACAGAAGACCAGGGGGGGTGTAGGTTCAGGGGTGAGGTGTCTGAATAACACTGTTGAGAACCGGCTACTGTGTACTGTGGTGTTAGTACCTACTATGAAGTGTGTTTCGGGCGGCTGCTGCGATTGGATCCTATATATGGGCGTTTTCTGGGATAAATAACAAAATGGGTGGGTGACTGGAGATGGGTCTGAAATACGGGAGACTCCCGGGGAACTCAAGAGTGTTGGCAGGTATACTCACACATACACTCTGCACTCTGACCACTTCAATATTGTTGGTAAGTTGCTGAGCGTTTCTCTCTGTCTCGCGCTGAACTATGTCGACCAATCACAGCAGACTGTCATTGGTCCAATCAGCGCAGATTAGCTTCGTGCTAAGGGGGGGTTTGGGAACAAATGAGTCGCAGAATGATTCATATGGGAGTCGCTGGAATAATGAGGTAAAAATAAATGCAGATTATAAGACAGGTAAAGTGTTTTCTGACCTTGCATGCAGATCAGCCTGCTGCTGGAGACCCTCAAAACCAAAATATGACCCTTTTTAATGTATAATAGGGGCCCTGTAATTGTTCTGTAGGCATTTTTTCTAAGCATAGCACAAACCGTACGTAACCGTGACCCTAAAACTGTGATCCATACCGAACTGTGAGTAGATTGAATCATTAAATGACAGTCAAATGCAGCGCTGAGATCCAGCAGTACAGCACTATTAGTTTGCCTGAGTCTGTATTTAGACGGAGATCATTGATTATCTTCATAAGAGCGCTCTCTGTGCTGTGATGTGCTCTGAAACCAGATTAATAATTGTCTAAACACCCCTTGGAGCTTAAGAACGTGTAAACCTGCTGAAAAACGACTGTTTCAATGCTGTTGCCAATGAAAGGGAGGTTTGAGCTCGGCCTGTAGCTGCTCAGTGGTGTGTTATGCAGGTTCAGGAGGGCTTAACTACTGCAGGTAAGGTGATTAGAGGAAAGTCCCCAAATGAAGAGAAGCAGTGACCACTTTCAGGAGATCCATTTCTAGACCGTTAAACACCTGTGTGTGTGTGTGTGTGTATGTGTGTGTGTGTGTGTGTGTGTGTGTGTGGATGTGTGGATGTGTGTGTTTTTTAGGGATGTGTGTGTGTTTTGGGGATGTGGAGTGTGTTGTGGATGAGGAGTGTGTTGTGGATGAGGAGTGTGTTGTGGATGAGGAGTGTGTTGTGGATGAGGACTGTGTTGTGGATGAGGAGTTTGTTGAAGATGAAGAGTGTTGTGGATGAGGAGTGTGTGTGTATTGTGGATGTGGAGTGTGTGTGTGTGTTGTGGATGTGGAGTGTGTGTTTTAGAGTGTAGGGAATGTGGAGTGTGTGTGTTGTGGATGTGGACTGTGTGTGTGTTCTAGAGTGTGTAGGGAATCTGGAGTGTGTGTGTGTGTTCTAGAGTGTGTGTTGTGGATGTGGAGTTGTGTGTGTGTGTTGTGGATGTGAAGTGGGTGATGTGGTGTGTGTGTGTGTGTGTGTGTGTGTGTGTTGTGGATGTGGTGTGTGTTGTGGATGTGGAGTGTGTGTGTGTTGTGGATGTGGAGTGGGTGATGTGGAGTGTGTGTGTTGTGGATGTGGAGTGTGTGTGTGTGTGTGTTGTGGATGTGGAGTGTGTGTGTGTTCTGGAGTGTAATCTGTGTGTTTCTCTGAAGCCCAAGAAGAAGAAGAAGCCAAAAGTGCTGAGCGAGGGCCCAGCTGACTCCTCCCCCTTGGCAGGAGCGGCTCTGGGCCCTGAGTGTGAGGACCCTGTCAACGGTTTCCATGCCAACGGTTCTGCAGCCGTGGACGGAGACTCTGTGGACTCCCTGAGCGAACGGCTGGACTCAGCCTCGCTGGATGCAGAGCAGGAGCCGGAACCGGCCACACACACCCCCGGTGCGTTCAGAGTGTGTGTGCTTGCGCGCGCGTGTGTGTGTGTGTGTGCACGCAGTGCTGACGGCTGTGTCTTTGCAGATATAGCCCCCTCCTCGCCCCCAGCGCTAGGTGTCCATCAGCCCCGCCGGCCGCAGCACAAGCTGATCTCCCAGAATGCACCGGTTCCTGCTCCAGCTGCCGCTGACGCTCCCGCCAGCAGGAAGATCGGTAAGAGTCTCTGCTGCTGCTGCATCTGTCTGCAGTCTCTGAGCCGTTTTACTGATAGTTCATTAGCTTTAAATCCTGAACACTGGCCTTTAGTGGATGAGGATGAAGAGAAATCCTTCATTTAAATATGTGTTTATTTCCTGTCACGACTGCAAACACACACGCTGTATAATCCACACCGCCTGCAGAGCTGCTCCAGCACAGATCCACACAACAGCAGCACAGCAGGTTTATACAGCACATTTCACACACGGTCTGAGTGACCCGTTTATATTCAGTCAGTATATCTGTAGAGCAGTAATGGCCCGTTTCCACTGAGCGGTACGGGACGTGTTGCCTCATGCTGAGTTCAGACTGCAGGATTTTAGCCTGATTTCGACTCGCCGACAGCTTTTGAGAAATTGCAGACAAATGTCTGAAATCACAGGCAAATCAGAGCTTGTGCAGGCCAGTGACAATCACACAGTGTGAACTATCAAGAACACGATATGAGAGAATCGCAGATGAGTCGCCAACACCCGTGAGATTTTTGGCATGCTAAATATCTAGATCTGTCAGCGATGCTAGTCATTCCGTGTGAATGTGTTCTGACTGAAAATAACATCCGCAATCACCTACAGCCAATGAGAGAGCAGCATTCACTTGTACCTGCAGGCCAGCGGGAGGCTGGGAGAGAAGCTAAAGCGCTCCTTTTCAGTTTATGTGGACCCAAGAAATGGAGGAAAAACTAGTGTAAATTTGGCAGGAGCTCTGTGTCTGTTTGACGTGTCATCTGAGCAATATCACAATCAGGTCGAAAAGCAAAAAAGAGTTGGGGAAAGATTGTTAACTCTCTTCAAGAGCCAGGTGAGCAACACGCGTTTCTAAAGCTAAAGCCTTCTGTTTACATTAATAACGAAAGCTATATTACGTGACCTTGCGTTGTTTCCATGTCACTTCTCGTGTTTGTTTGCTTGTGAGACGTAGTTTAGACAGTTGTCTGATTCTTCCTGCTTTAAAGTCATGCAGTATTTTATTGTTTATTTCACAGGGACGATACACTTGACATTGTTACACAAAGATAACCGATGTTGAGTACATAGGGCATATAGCATAAAGCTAATTTGCGGCCCTTGTCCCTGGTTAGGCTTTACATAAAAAAATAAAAAGTAGAATAAAACACAATACAACAAGCATGTACAATTTACACACAGAGCTACAAACATGCAGTCAAGTCAATCTGCATAAGGAGAAATGTAAACGTGATCAACCTGAAGGATTAATACTCACATTTCTGTAAAGATTTCAACCATTCCTTCAGCTTTACAGCTTTACATCATTTATATACAAACAGAAAAGCAATGGTCTCAATATTGAGCCTTGTGGTACACCTAATTTGCAATTTTTAAGTGTTGACTTCACACCGTTAACTGCTTAGGGCAAAGAGCATAGAATCACTAAGAGGCGACACTCTAGTGCAATTTGGGAAACAGCCACTAGATGGTGCGGCGGCAATTTTGGAAGGAAAATTCCAATAGAACAGCAGCAAAATGTAAGTCTGTAAAATAAACTATTAAAAGTGCTCATGATTGTGATAGTAAGTGTTGTATTGTCGTCTTTCAGGTTGTATCTCGGCTTTAATGCGCTTTTTAAATAAAATAAAATAAAATAAAGCAGCTGCTTGCCATCACGACAGCAATAAGATCCAATGGAGAGCCGATCGCTTTCACTCTAAAATGGCGGAATCCGGGGCTGTTGCAGGGCGCTGCTGTTGCTATTGAACGTTCTATTAAGTGTCGCCTCTTGGTCATTCTAAGCCGAGATTTTATTTTCTTTTAAATACTTCATTAAATGTTCAGCCACTAAAATTTCTAAAACTTTGGATATTACTGGAACAATTGAAATGTGCCTATAATTACACACCTCATCCAACTCCCCGGACCTAAAAACAGGGGTCACCCCTGCCATTTTAAAACTTTGTGGAAACTTGCCAGATTTAAGAGACAGATTACCAAATAAGCTATTGGCCTTAGCAACACTGAGCTATGTTTTTTAATAAGAGGCATATAATCCAAATATATCTTTAGCTATTGAACTATTTATTTGATTAATGTTGTTAATTTTATCTTCATCAACCTGTGAAATATGAAAAGATAAGCGTCTTACTACATGAGATATACACACAGAATTAAAATTTGTTGAGAGTTCTTCTACTGATTTAATTTAAAAAAAAGTATCCGATTTGTTGCCGATCCATCCTACAGTGTAAACACAGCACCGACAGAACACTAACCCAGATAGTCATGCAGTGTGAAAACATCTGACTATTTTGAAAATCATGCAATCTGAACTCGGCGTTTATCAGGCTTGTGTCCCCACTGCTGAATGGTCCCCTTTTGGTGTGTGTGGTATACGACAAAGTTTCAGTCGCTGGAGGAAATGTCGACAATAAAGCTGTACAGGTCACTCACATATCATATGAGCAGCACTTCTCACAACACAGAGGCTTTACACACATCAACACTGTATAAATGTTTATTACTAACTTTACTATGAACATGAGTTGATTATAACTGCAGATCAATGACAGTGTGAAATAGCCTACTGTAACGTCTGCAATTATATCAAATAAATAAATAAATGAACATATATGAACACACACAGACTCTTACAGTCTCCGATATGATACCACTTACAGATAAACTACACACAGCAGACATTTAGTCCTTATTTAGGTTCAAAACAACACAACATGTAGCCCACAGTCAGAGTAGACCTCTCATCTGTGTCTGTAGTCTTCAGCAGCACATGTCGCCTCTGTTAGAGAGTAACTCCGTCAATCTCAGTTCAGAATAGTCCAGAAGGTGATGAGAAACATGGCAGTGTTCATGATTCAGGTTGCTGAAACATTTCGCTCCTGTGTTTAGTCAGGCTTCTCCTTTTTGTCGTGCTTCACTCTCGCGTTTGTCTGTTTCTGAAAGGATCAGATGTCAGAAGCTCTTCAATAATCATGTGCAGGTTATTATCATCAGCTCAAGAACTTCCTTATTTCAAATATAGACTCGCAGTGAGCGTAAGCGAAACTGTACGCGCTATTCACCTTATTTTCGAGCGGGCGCAGCCATTTGAATCGTTTTGGCTCGAGACTTCCGGTCTCATTCACTTCTATTCATTTTTAGACGTTAAAAACAGCTCGTTCTGCTGCTTGATGTTGCAAACTGAGGTTTTATTATTATATTATTCTATTTTGTCTGTATAATCATGCAAACACTTGTTTGTAGAGCGAGTAGCTTGACCATTTTCAGCCATTTATTATTCCTAGTCATTTCTCCCATAGGCGACTGAATCGGAAGCTCTAAAACAATCGCAAAAACAAGCGCACTTCCGCATTTTAGAGTCAGGTCAATAGACGGCCGTGTAAACAACAATGGTACATTGGGCAGATTCTGCTCTTCTTAACTTTGTGGCTGTTCATCAAGATGACGACAAGGTTTGACTGAGCTTGGGTCGGCCATGGCTTGTTATTATGTATATATTATAATGGTGTAATGTCTCGGCTGTGTGTTTAAACAAGGCGCTGAAACATGAAGCTGTGTCAGTCCAGTGTTCAGAGCTGAAGTTCAGTTCAGTGTGGGTTAATCTTCACTGCTGAGAGTCCAAACACTGAAGAGCAAATCCATCCATGCGCAGCTCCACAAGACCCAAACCAAGCAGGACAGTGGAGGAGCAAACTTCACCAATTGACCAAAGTGAAGGAGAGAAACCAGGAGAGAAACCAGGCTCAGTTGGGCACCACCATTTCTCCTCTGGCCAAATGTCTTGTGCAGAGCTGCAGTCTAGGTGCCGGAGGCTGGAGAAGCTGCACGAGAAGCTGCAGGTGGGAGAGGTCACCGGCTGGTGTTCAGGCTGGCCCTTCAGGATCAATGCGAGGACTCGTCTGACACTGGGGGCTTACAGGAGTCAGTCTCACACTCTCCTCTCCTCCATTATTCTGGGAATAATCAATTGTCCAGAATGAATTGAGCGTAGAGGACGTGAGGGTCTATAATACACCAGGAGCTCCCTCAAATACTAAGAGTCCGTCACAGGTCAGACAGTGCTCTGGGTTTTTGTGTGTGAGGTTTGTGGCTCTAATAAGCAAGACCTCAGTCTGATCTGAATTCACTAATGAATCTGACGTTTAGTACCAGCTCCACAGTCAGTGCAGTCACACTAATGATCAGGTACACATCAGGGGTCAGAGAGACTAGCTGAGTGTGTGTGTGTGTGCGCGTGTAATGCAGACAGTGGTGAAGCAGGAGATGTTGTACTATCGTGTGTGTGTCCTCCTGCAATTCCTCCCGTGTGTTCTGCTCCTCAGGGCCGACTGTGGAGCGCTCCGTGAAGGATCTGCAGCGCTGTGCCGCGTCTCTGTCCCGGTACCGGGTGCTGGTGCGAGACGAGATGGACTCCTCCATCAAGAAGATCAAGCTGACGTTTGCAGAGCTACAGAGCTGGTACACACACACACACACACACACACCTCTCCATCAAGAGGATCAAGCAGAGCTGGTACACACACTCATGCTTTGTTATAATACACTATATATAGTTGATCTAATATCACTAAAGCTGCAAGTTCGAATAGTGTGTGTGTGCGTGTGTGTGAGAGAGAGAGATGGTGTGTGTGTAGCTGAACTGTGTGTATAGATCAGCTCCAGTCTGAATCTCTGAGCATTCACTGATGGCCGCTGCTGCTTCACGTTTATCATCACACACAAACACGTGTGGGTGTGTGTGTGTGGGTGTGTGGGTGTGGGTGTGTGTGTGGGTGTGGGTGTGTGGGGGTGTGTGTGTGGGTGTGGGTATGTGTGTGTGGGTGGGGGGTATTGGTTTTCTGGTCTGTGGTTTATTCTTTATTCTCTTGTTCTTCAGTCTGATGGACCGAGAGGTGGCGCTGCTGGCAGACATGGACAAAGTCAAAGCAGAAGCGCGTCAGTACAGCAGACACACACACACACACACACACACACAAACACACACACACACAGATGACCAAACTACTCTCCAGAGCATCACACACATAGTGTTTGTCTTGCATGAATGTGTGTTCTTTTTTGGTGCTGATGAGTGTGTGTGTGTGTGTGTGTGTGTGTGTTTGTGTGTGTGTGTGAGACAGTGGAGATCCTGGACTGGCGCCAAAAGAGAGCAGAAGAGCTGAAGAGGCTGGCCGACCAATCAGCATCCCTGACAGAGGAGCAGCTGACTGAACTACGAGCAGACATCAAGGTTAACACACACACACACGCGCAGATAAACCGATACAGCACACACACACACCGATGCAGATAAACACACATGATGAGTAAGCGTGGTCTCCTGTCCTGCAGCACTTTGTCAGCGAGCGCAAGTATGATGAGGATCTGGGGAAAGCAGTGAAGTTCAGCCACGAGCTGGAGCCGCTGAAGAGCAGCATACTGACCTACGGCTCAGGTGAGACCCGCAGAAAGAGAGAGAGAGAGAGAGAGAACGTTTCTGAAGGTGTGTGTTTCTGACCCTGTGTGTGTGTGTGTGTAGTGTACCATCCTCAGACGGGTTACTCCAGACGCTCGCGCTGCAGCTCCAGCTCATCCTCAGTGACCGGCTCCACTCCTGCAGAACCACAGCAGCAGCAGACCTACAGCCGGCCCGGCGGCCCACACAAACAGGTGAGCTCAGGTGTATCTGCACACAAGTGTGTGTGTGTGTGTGTGTGTGTGTGTGTGCGCGTAGGGCCGTGACGGTGACAGTTTTTTTACTACTGTGGTGGGAAATCACCAACAACAGCCGGTGTTGCGGTGGGGATTGTGTGGGCAGTCAGGTCAGGGTGCGCTGGTCTATAGCCTTTAAAGTGTGCACGCGGCGGCGCTCTCTAAATTCACACAGGAGAAAACTGAACTAGAGGTTTTGATGAAGGCCAGCAGCCTAATTCAGGTCATGTTTTGGTTAATTAAATCTTCAAATCCTCCTCTCTCTCTCTTGAGCTCTAAATGGAAAGAACGCTAAAGAAGTTTTCTGTTAAATTGATTTTAGCAGAGACGCAGCTGCCAGTCATTTGTATTCGGTTAGTAGTTATAGGGATTATTAGAGTAGCCTAATAAACATGTTTAGTTGGACACTGCACAGTCCCACAGTAGTCTACACTATAAATAATATTACATTCTTTATTATTTATATTACTACAATTAAGCTATACATTTGACAAAACGCAGAACCCCTTTGAATGTTTGCTTTCAGTTTTGCATGGCTAAAGCACACTTTAACAGTTGTGAAAGGAAACATCACCATTATACAGCAGCAGTCTCAAGTTGGGACACTTAAAAATGGCTTTTGAGTTTAAAGATGATCAGCCTGCGAAGTCCAGTTTGCCGTGTTATAAGTGAAATTAGGTATATAGTGCGTGATGTGGATTAACCATGCGCTGCAGGTAAACTGAATGCTAATTTTTAAATAAAAATATGCGATATAGGCTATACTGCTATTTGCTCATGGAAAATTAAACGCCTAATAGCCTAATGCAGTGGTTCTCAAACTGTGGCATGTGTAGCACTAGTGGTACGCAGACTTCCTTCTAGTGGTATGCGGAGGAACCGCTGAATAATTAAAGTAATGAAATGAACACACTTCCAACCCTCTGACGCATACGAAAACACTGATGTGATCATTAAATTGAGTTTAATAAGCTACACCTTTTATTTTATTGTCAATGTTCTAATGTTTGTCATGTATTCTATCATTTAAAGCTAATCTCCTCATATTTGTAACGGTGGTTGGGGTGTATCCTGTATTTTTATATCCCAATGTTGACAGGTATGGTTTAATGACTTGCTTTTCTGACACACAAAGCCTACTCTAACACACAGCAAGAAGATCTAATTTAAATATGTAAATCCAAATCATATATTTAAAACAAGCTAATGTTTAGATTTCAAAGATATGCAAATAAGTCATATATACATGCATCATCTATTTCAAAATTTAGCAGAAAGTGTATATATGATTATGATGACATGTAGCCTGTATTTATAGGTCCAGTGAACATGTCCAGGTTTTGATGAATAGGCTACTGTATGATAATACTTTAGATTTAAGTACAGCAGTTTCCCTTTAGCCTTTTAAGAACAGTGCCATTTTCCATGAACTTTTAGAAGCACATTTAATTTAAACATTATTTATTTTTTTACCTGTAAGCGCAGTACAGTGTTATTGAAGAGAATAAAATATAATTTGAACCACTTGTTTGGTGCTGAAGTCATGATCAATCTGCGTTAAGTTGTTGCATATTCATTGTAAATCTGTGAAACTGTACATATTATTATTATTATTATTATTATTATTATTATTATTATTATTAATATAATAGGTATATTACTGTTTTAAGCCAGTAATTTAGACAGTAATGCAAAGTAATTAATAAGTGAATAAATAGCCTAAATGAAAGGAACAAAAGGGACTAAAATCAGTCACCAGGTCTGCCCCCATATGCGATTAAAATGCCCCCTCAGTTATGACATCCTGGCGCCGGGCCTGCTACTTTATTGGAAAAGAAACAAAGCAGAAACTGTGGATTAAAACCTGGCTGGGGAGACGGCGATAACATGGATTATCTGTTTTTCAACGAAAAAAGATTACAGACACGACACCGTGATGACGTTTATCATACTTCGTTGTTAATGATCATTAATAATAATAATAACATATTAACTCCTCTCTCTTTACATTTAAGAGCTGGTTCTTGACGGCGCAATATAGGTTTATTGCATGTATGACTCAGATTATGAAGAATAATTAAGAGCATGCTTTTATTGCATCCTTTCCCAAATTTATTTCATTTATTCATTCATTTTTTTTAAGTGGTGAGGACAATATTCACTGGCAAAAATGTTCCTCTGTAGCCTACCACCAACTAATCACGCCTGCACCCAACTAGCTAAGTAATTGTGTGCGAGCGTGCGTGTGCGTGTGTTTTTTTTTAAACCGTATAATAATTAAACGTTACATTTTTAAGATCTTCACAAATAGCCTAAATGACACTATTAATCAGTGATAATAATAAAGTAACTAATAATAAGAACTAAAAATATTAGCCTATTAGTAACAAACAGACTATAAGTGAGATGTTGAAAATTAAGCGTAGGCTAGTCACTCTCCACTTTTGTTTTCTATTCATATTTTAAATTCTTTGCCAGAAAAAGTAACATGCTGACTTTGTCCGGTTTAAGCAGACCTAATTGGGGTTATAATGTACGTGTAGCACAAATTCACAGATGCTTTTTCGCAACCGTGGCCAAGAGTGGGTATCTTGCTTCATTGTTCCACCGCCCGCATTTCTCTGAAAGAAAGCAGGTTTCTCCTCACTGTGGAGCGGCGCATTCTCAACTACCAAACATGTTCCAATACCAAACATCATCGTCTTCCATTCATCACTTTCTCTTCTGTGTCTGGCCATTTTGAAAAGGCCTCTGCGATACCTGAATGACTAGCTGGGCGTTTGCGTTCAGAAGACAGGAGTTGATCATACGTGGATGGGTGACATGACCTGAGATGGCTCTGGAGATTTGTTGTGTTTGTCCATTTAACACTTATTTTTTTAAACAAAAAATAGCTTCATCCAAATTATTGGTTCGCCTTTCTCGTTCGCCATGAATCCAAAATGTTCCCAGATTGGCGGTGTAACACATTAGGTTTTCCAACAAGATCCATGGCAGAACTTGAACCTGCTGAATCGCACCTAACGTTATATTCTAACAGAAATGTAGTCCTTGGCAACATAACGGTAATGTGAGTTGTAGAGTGCGTGACGTCACGTACTACCGCCCCAGTGGCAATGGACAATGGTGATGCGGTTGTCACGGCGACTGTCACAGCCGTGTGTGTGTGTGTGTGTATGTGTACATGCTTTGAATGCAGTGTTTCTCTGTGCTGCAGATTTTCCATGGCAACAGACGCATCATTCAGGGTTACCAGGGAAACCAGCGATATAATGGAGGCGTCCATCCTGAGCGAAACCCTGGCCGGAGCAACTACCGTCACCATGGAGACCGCAGTCACCAGAGCGACTCTCAGCCGACCAGTAGCACGAGAGGCTCCTCCCACACCTCAGCCAATCGCTCTGATCGACTTGCCCACAATGGGCTTCCACAGAGGCCACCGCGGACACACTGCCCGTGACGTACACACACACACACACACACACACACACACACACACACCTGTCGGATGAAGAGAGTCTCGTTTACACCTGAGCGGAGCCGCTGCTCTTCATCTGCTGTCGTTTCCACTCGTCTGTCCGTCTGTCGTCTGCTCCCGTAGAGCGCAGTGTTAGCATTAGCATTAGCGTTCGTTGATGAGTGTTAGCCCTTTCCTCTTCTGATGATCAACACTAGCGTGCGCGAGCTCACGATATACCTCACACTGCTCATTCCCTGCACTGTTCTTCCGCTCGCCCCGCCTCCGCTGGCCTTCCTCAGACTCTGATTGGACAGAATCTGTGCCTGCATTTGCATGCTGATGTCAGGTTCGTGCGTGCGTGCGTGCGTGCGTGCGTGTGTGTGTGCGTGTGCTCCTCCTCTGTCCCCCTCCCCTCTCCCTGTGTGGGTCAGCGCTCGCTCCTGTACATATGTAAGCTCAGTGTGTTGCTGTGCAGCGTCGGCCGCGTGTCCTGCAATGCTCCACTCTGATTGGCCTTTGGTTCTTCCTCACCAATAGGGGACGTCTGTTTTTGTTTGTTCTGGACTGATCTGAGACCTGTAATCAAGTGCCTTCAGTCATGTGATCCTCCGTCTCGTTTTTCTGCTCCGTTTCGGACCAAAGACATCAGACGCCGCCGGCTCCTGCGCTAGC
>CAIGQZ010030892.1:0-11752 GCA_903798205.1 Danio tinwini | reverse complement strand
TTATATGGTGTTAACTGTTTTTTTTTAAGAAATGTTTTGTTAAATAAAATGTAAAGTATACAGCTATATTTTGCTTGTTTTGACATTATTTAAAATGTGTTGCTAAGCAATAATTATTTATTTGTTTTTAGTGTGGTTAGAGATAAATTTGGTAAATCCTTTGAGCTCTGAAATGTCATGTGAAGTAAAAACTAAGTGTAATACAACATTATGAAACCATGACCCATGTGCTCATGCTCACTGAGCAAGCTCAAACACAAAAGTAAAAATAATTAAGAGGCATGTGGACATTGCACAAAATCTAAATCAAGTAATTTTAGCATGTCAAAGTCATATTTTTGCATATTATTTAAAATATATTTTCCCAACAACAAAATTGTGGCTAGTGAAAATAGCGAGTGGCTAGTAATGTTGGAAAACTACTAGCCACACTGGCTGGTGATCAAAAAAGTTAATGTGAAGCCCTGTATATATATATATATATATATATATAAAAAATACTATACTGTCCTATATGTATATAACAGCACTCGTGATAACAGCACTCGTACAGCCTCCTCACCCTTCTGCATTACTCCGCTCACAGAGTGACAGCAGAATAAAATCCCTTTTTTTTTATATGTAATTGAATTTAGAGATAAACGGAGATGGAGAATAAAAAAAATTGTGTATGTTTTAAATAAGCTGTTTTATTAGTTTTGTTGTCATTATTTTTATTACTACTATGTCATTTTTTTTTGTTCAGAGAGAGAGAGAGAGATGGAGCGAGACACAGACATACACAGAGAGAGAGAGAGAGAGAGAGCGACACACACACGCACACACACACACACACACACACCCACAAAGGGAGAGAGGGAGTGAGGGCTTGTGCTGCAGTACGGTCACAGTCTCGTGTGTGTTCAGAGCCGGAGTGAAGCCCGCGGGAGCGCAGGACAGGAGCAGCAATGAGGAGTGCAGCGTTCCCAACTCAGCTCAACTAAACAGGCCGATCCGGCTCTCCTGCGCTCCAGCTCCTGGATTAAGTTTTTCCCCCTTTTCTTGCCGTCATGGAGTCTCCCACCAGAGAGATCGAGGAGTTCGAGAACACATCGCTCAAGTACTTGCAACCCGACCAAATCGAGAATATCTGGCTCCGACTGCGAGGACTGTGAGTATCAGTTTTTCAACAGGTTTTCTTGTGTATGTGTGATAAACATGTTTAAACAAAGGGGACTTTCATAATCAACATGAAGCATGATGCCTTTTTGCATATATAAAAAATATAACATAAGAATTCTTGCTTGAATATGTTCAGAACTGTTACAAAAGTCATAGTTCATTCTCCAAAATGGATGTAAATTAGGAGCAAGACTTTTTTAGAATTTAAATTTTTTTTGCATGGTGACATCATTTTTATGACAATTACGTATTTTGTTAGATGTCAGTTATTTATTACAAATACAGTTGAGGTCAGAATTATTAGCCCCCCTTTGAATTATTATAATTTTTTTGTATTTCCCAAATTATGTTTAACAGAGCAAGGACATTTTCACAGTATGTCTGATAATATTTTTTCTTCTGGAGAAAATCTTATTTGTTTTATTTCAGCTAAAATAAAAGCATTTTTTTATTTTAAACTATTTTAAGGTCTAAATTATTAGCCCCTTTAAGGTATATTTTTTTCGACTGTCTACAGAACAAACCATCATTATACAATGACTTGTCTAATTACCCTAACCTGCCTAGTTAACCTAATTAATCTAGTTAAGCCTTTAAACTGTTTAGAAATGTCTTGAAAAATATCAAGTAAAATATTATTTACTGTCATCATGGCAAAGATAAAATAAATCAGTTATTAGAGATGAGTTATTAAAGCTATTATGTTTAGAAATGTGTTGAAAAAAATCTCTCCGTTAATTAAACAGAAATTGGGGAAAAAATAAACATGGTGGCTAATAATTCAGGGGGGCTAATAATTCTGACTTCAACTGTACATATACTTTTCTGTGTCCTTATATTGTATTTGCAACCCAGGCTCATTGGAAATATGTGCCCAGGGCTACATTTATGAGAACTGACAAGCATGCACCCTATACAACGTTGTCCTGCAGTTTTTGTTTCAATATTGAAATTTATTGGTCATTTAGTTTGACTGTTGTGTATTTGTTTGAATGAGATGAGTGTAATAATGTTTATTGTTGTTAGTTTATAGTATTTTAGTGTATAGTATAATTATAATGTAGGGATAGTATAATTTCATTGCGGATTGTAATTGTCATGTATTTTTAAAAGTATGTATATATTATTATATTTATTATATGAGGTAGATTATTTTACCATCAGTTTACACATGCACATCCAAATAGACTTTTTGGCTAATTCTGGTACATTGTACATTTCTAAATTATTAAAGAGCCTCTATTACACATTAAGAAAAGGGTCATATTTTGGTTTTATGGGTCTCCAACAACATACTGATATGTATGCAAGGTCAAAAAACACGTTCATGGTCTTATAATATGCATTTATTTTTACCAAATTTTTACTTTGTCCTTATTTGGCCTGCACCCCTGGTGTTTTGTCTGTCCATTACAAGATGGAGGAAGAAACTAATGCATGAGCTGTGTAGTGATAGATCGCCCATTGTAAGCGTGCAGATTTCTGAACGGCTCCTTTCCCTCACACTTCCAATAATATCCAGGTAAACACAGCGTCTTCATGAGCGTCTTGCTGCTGTGTTAGTGGGCGGGGCCGCAGGTTTTTGTCAGGTCTGCGCGCGCAACCATTATGTTTCGTAACGACGTCACGCCGAAACGGCTAAAGATTTGTTATCAAGACGATTAATTTAAACCACTATGAGTCGACTCTTTTATAGATGAATCAATAGTTTTAAAAACTATCCACTTTCAGATTTAAGCTTTAGCTGGATATTTCACTTCACTAAGAGCTGTTACACACTACATGGAAGGTCATTTTCAAAAACCCATAATAGGGGCTCTTTAATGTGCATTGGTTAAATACAATTTAAGCAATTAAAATAGCAATGAATGAAAAATAAAATAATTAACATTTTTGGACACATACTGCGATTACATGGATATTCACAATATTTAATTGTCTTAATATTAGTCCTATTGATTGTAATTCCTATTTTTGTTCATGTTTATTGATAAAATAAATACAATTTAAGCAATTAACTAAATAATTAGCATTTTTTTGGACGTACTGGATTACATGGACATTTTTTCCCTCTTTATTAATTAAGAAAATATTGTCATTATGCACAGATTGTCTTAATAATTGTCTTAATGATTGTAATTCCTATTTTATGTTAATTTCTAATAATGTGCATTGATAAAATAAATACAATTTAGGCAAATAACAACATAATAATCTTTTTTTGGACATTTACTGGATTACATTGACTTTTTTTATTTAATTATTCTGAAAATATTGTCACCATGGACAAATCGTCTTAATATTAGTCTTGATGATTGTAATTCCTGTTTATTTTAATTTGAATTGACTGTTATGTAATTTTATCTAATAAAAAATAATGCTCTTTAAACGAAAATATAGCAGTATTATTACTCTTTAAAGTATAGTAATTGTTCATAAAGGTGTTTCACTGTAATTTTATTCATACCTCCATAGAGGTCATTTCAGTCTTGTGGTTCCTTTTATATCAATATCTTTCAAATACTTCTCAAATATATATTAAAGAGCCCCATCACCTGTGGACAAACTCATTTCTTCAACGTCAGTCAGTTTTTTTCTCTCTACCTGTTATTGGGCGGCTGGAGAAAATGTCTCTTATTGTCCCACAATGAAATGCAATTTCCTCAGTATGTGTGAAGAAGAAAAGAGGAGTGAGAAGCCGAAAGGTAAAAGCTAATGAAAGCAAGAGATGAATGAGGGGAGGGCTTGCTTGTCTTTCATATTTTCTTTCTTCAGGCTGTAGAATAGCAACTTTGCTTTGTTGGTGTTGGGTTTGAAGAGATTTGTGTGTGTGTGTGTGTGTGTGTGTGTGTGTGTGTGTGTGTGTGTGTGTGTGTGTGTGTGTGTGTGTGTGTGTGTGTGTGTGTGTGGGTGTGTGTGTGTGTGTGTGTGTGTGTGTGTGTGTGTGTATGTTTTGGGTCGTTTAAGGTCAGCGTGAACACCTTTTTAGTTTCTTAATATACAGTTGTTGAAGTCACAATTATTCGCCCTCCTTTGAATTTTTTTTTTTTTTATAAATTTTTCCCAAATGATGTTTAACAGAGCAAGGAATTTTTTACAGTAATTCCTATAATATTTTTTCTTCTGGAGAAAATCTTATTTGTTTTATTTTGGCTAGAATAAAAACTGTGTATAATTTTTTTAAAACCATTTTAAGGTCAATATTATTAGCCACCTTAAGCAATATTTTTTTTGATTGTCTACAAAACAAACCATTATTATACAATGACTTGCCTAATAACCCTAAGTTGCCTAATTAACCTAGTTAAACCTTTAAATGTCACTTTAAGATGAATACTAGTATCATTAAATATATAGTAAAATATCGTTACAGTCACCAGCGATCTAGCTACTGCGTATCCAGGCTTCTGTGACATATGGTACCGACAACGGGGTTGAGGATAAAATTGCAGCATCTTTATTGATAGAGAATGGTCAGACAGGCAACGGTCAATCACCGGAGGAAACAGAACAACATTTGCAGTAGCTAGATTGCTGGTGACTGTAACAATTATGTACTGTCATCATGGCAAAGATAAAAGAAATCAGTTATTAGAAATTAGTTATTAAAAATAAACAGAAATGGGGGGGGGGGGGGGGGGGAATACACAGGGGCTATTAATTAAGGAGGGCTAATAATTCTGAAATCAACTCTATATTGAAGAACATGTTTTAGGTCAAATCAGTTCCCACGATTTTATTTATTTTTTGTTAAATGTCAAATTTCATTTGTATAACTGTAATGGTACATTTAAATGACATTAGCTGAGCTTTCATTTTTTTTATTAATTAATGATTTTTGGGATTGGTTTGGCTAATAATTATAAATAAAAGCGCAAAGCTGACAAACTAAACCGGCTGATGCAGTAGGAGCTGATGGAGTATACACTAACCTGTGCTTTATTGAGTCACAAGATGGCACCAAACAGTCATAAATAAAACTAGCTGAATAAAGTATAAACTAACCTATGTATTATTATTATTTATTCACAAGACGGGGAAAACAGTCAAAAACAGTGGTATGACAGACAAGCAGAAGGGTTAAACTTAAAATGAAGAATAGTTCATTTGTTTGTTGTATTACAGTTTTTTTTTTCTTTTTTACAATGCTATAGTTTTAGTTTACTATAACCCTGACATCAACATCATGGTTCTACTGATTTATTTTATTTTATTTTATTTTCTAATTTATTTTATTTTATTTAAAAATTTTATGTTGTGTTTTTATTGTATGTTATTATGTCTTATTTTATTTTGTGTTTTTTCTTTATTTTATGATATTTTACTTTGTGTTTTAATTTAATTATATTTTTCATGCCTTATTTTATTTTGTGTTTTTATTTTTATTTTATTTGTTATTTTAATTAGTTTTTTTATTTATTTTATTTTTGTTTTTTATTTTATGTTTTTTGCGTTTTTGTGTGTTTTATTATGCATTATTTTAGGTTGGGTTTTATTTTCTTTAAAGTATTATTTAATTTATTTTTATTTTATTTTATTTTATTTTATTTTATTTTGTGTTATTATTTATTTTGTTTTTATTGAATGTTATTATGCATTTTATTTTATTTTGATTTACTTTTTGTTTTTATTTAATTACATTTTATTTTGCCATGTTATTTTATTTTGTGGTTTTATTTATTTATTTTCTAATTAGTTTTTTATTTTAATTTTATTTTATTTTGTGTTTTATTTTGTTTTTGTGTTTTAATTGTATTCTTTTATGCGTTATTTTATTTTGTGTTTTTCTTTATTTTATGTTATTTTATTTTGTGTTTTAATTTCATTTCATTGTATTTTATTATGCATTATTTTATTTTGTGTTTTTATTTTTATTTTGTTGTTTTAATTTGTTTTTTAATTTGACTTAATTTTGTGTTTTTATTTATGTTTTTGTGTTTTTTTGTGTTTTATTATGCATTATTTTAGGTTGTGTTGTATTTTCTTTTAAGTATTATTTAATTTATTTTCTATTTTTGTTATGTTTGTTTCTATGTTTTATGTTTCTATTTATTTTTTGTTTTTATCGTATGTTATTATGCATTTTATTTTTTATTTTATTTGCTGCATATCTTTACATTTCAAATCTTTACAGCATTTTTTTTTTATTCATTTAGTCTTTCCATACAGTATAACTGAAAACCCTGTACAAAAACAAGTGCTCTTTTCGCCAAAAACCTCATCAGCCTCTTGACTGTGGCTGGACTGTTGCTTGTCACATGACGTCAGGCCAGTTCACAGGATGTTAAGCTGTTTCTCAGTGTTTTGGCCTTGTAGAAGCAGCTGTACATGGGAATGTTAAAGGTTACAGCAGTGGCTAAATCTGACCGCATCAGCATTTAATCTCACAGAAAGCCTCAAACATGCACAGCTGTTCGTGTGTGTGTGTTTATGTGTGTATGTGTGTGTGCTTGCTCATATTGTACATGGGGTTTTGCGTGTGGCGTTTGCACACTTAAGGCGAGACACTGCAGGCAAAAACATTGCTTATTCATTCAAATAATGAGATTTGGGGATTTTTGACTTTCTTCTTTTTCAATCTAATGGAAAGAAAACATTCAGATTCACCTTTAAGTGTTTATTTTATCACACTTTATTAGTTTCTGTCTGTAGCTTTCAATCACAGTACATAAAAAAAATCATAACTAGTTATACATATTTTGATGTTTTTTACTGAGGAATTTGTTTCATACAATTACATGCAGATTATTTGCAGTAATTTCTTAGACAGCATTATAATAATAATAATAATTATTATTATTATATGTGTTATCATAATTATACATGATATGTATTATTATTATTATCATCATTGTTATTATTATTATTATTATTATTATTATTATTAATAATGTCATTATTATTATAAATTTTATTATATTTATTATTTTATTTATGTATGTATTCATTTATTTATTTTATATATATATATATATATATATATATATATATATATTTAAATTTTGTTTTATTTATTATATTTATACATAGTTTTTACATTGTGCAGTTATTTTATTTCTTATTATTTTTAATTATAATTTTTATTATAATTATCATTGGTATTTTTGTTGTTAATATTATTACTATATGTATTATTGTTATTATTGTTATTATTATTATTATTATTATTATACATTTATGTATTATTATTATTATTATTATTAATATTATTATTACTTTTTATATTTATTATTTTATTCATCTATTTATGAATGTTATTTTTTACTTTTCACAATTATTTTTTCATTATTATTGATATTATTAATATAAATTTTATTATATTTACTTATTTATGTATTTATTTATTTTTTATTAAGTATTTTTGGTATTGTTGTTATTTGTGTCATTATTAATAATTGTATTATTATTATTTTATTATTATTATTTTATTATTATTATTATTATTATTATTATTATTATTATTATTACTGGTATTGTTGCTCTTATTATTATTATTATTTTAAAATCCATTTTGTAAAAAAATACATGAAATAATAATTTTTACTTCATCCAGTGTTCAGATTTTTGTTCTAGAAATGTATGCAAATTAGCACATATTTAGTGAAAAATGCCTCATTTGCATACAGTATATTTTTAACATAACATGAAAAAATAGTGGCGGCGCAGTAGGTAGTGCTGTCGCCTCACAGCAAGAAGGTCGCTGGTTCGAGCCTCGGCTGGGTCAGTTGCTGTTTCTGTGTGGAGTTTGCATGTTCTCCCTGTGTTCGAGTGGGTTTCCTATGGGTGCTTCTGTTTCCCCCACAGTCCAAAGACATGCAGTATAAGTGAATTGGGTCGGCTAAATTGCCCGTAGTGTATAAGTGTGAATGAGTGTGTATGAATGTTTCCCAGAGATGAGTTGCAGCTGGAAGGGCATCCGCTGCATAAAACATATGCTGGATAAATCGGCGGTTCATTCCGCTGTGCCGACTCCGGATTAATAAGGGGACTAAGTCGAAAAGAAAATGAATGAATAAATGAATAAAAAATAGTACAAAAATATTTGCAATTTCTAATCAATCAACTGGGGAAGTATGATCATTACACAACTATTTGTTAATTATTTACTTGCTTTATTGTTGTGAAAAGGGGCTCATTATTTGAGATTTTAACAAAGGAGTTTTCTTCATACGGAGCAATTTCAGGCCCCAGTGATGGTGGATCCTGCAGGAATGAGTAATGATCGGACAACTCAGATTTTTCACATGCTAATTGCTTCATCGTCCTTGTGTTGTTAATGGCCTTTATGGAAAGACGTGAAGTACAGAATACAGTATATGGGGCTGTTGGCAACACTCTTTAAGAAATTGGTTTTCAGAGTCATAAATGCTGAGGATGTATGACAGGCATAATGCACTGAAGAAGACAGAGTTTTCTATAGATTTATCCCACCAAGGAATTTTGTGTTTAAAAGACTTTGAAAAGACATCCAAACATAGACGTAACATAGTTTGTGTTTGGACAACTAGATGTCTTTTAAGCGCACAAAAATAGGCATGTTGGGATGTCCCAAAAACTGGAAATGTTTGATTTGTCAATGGGATATTAGGAGATTTTATTTTATTTTATTATTTTATTTTATTTTCGTTTACATTTACATTTTTTTTTTTTATTTTACAGTGCATCCAGAAAGTATTGATAGCGCTTCACTTTTTCCACATTTTTTTAGGTTACAGCCTTATTCCAGAATGGATTACATGAAGTTATTTCCTCAAACTTCTACACACAATACTCCATAATGAAAAAATAATAATTTAAATTGTTGCAAATTTATTAAAAATAAAAAAGCTGAAAAATCACATGTACATAAGTATTCACAGCCTTTGATCAATACTTTAGTAATTTATGCCCATTCCTCTTTGCAGTACCTCTCAAGCTCTATCAGGTTGGATGTGAAGCTAAGGTGTACAAGCATTTTCAGTTCTCTCTCTGTTCAATAGAATTTAGGTCTGGGCTCTGGCTGTGTGTGAGTGAATGTGTGTGCGCCTTGTATTCCAAGTGTCCCTACAAGTGTCACAGTATAGCAACATTTTTAGCATAAATGTTGACCTTGTGGGGAAATTTTTTGGTCCCCATGAGGAAAATGGTTCATAAATCACAAAATGAAGTATTTTGAATATATAGAAATAAAGATTGTTTTCAGTGAGGGGTAGAGCGATATAATACACAGTCTGTACAGTATAGGAATTGTTATGTCTAAGAGAAGTTCCCTTAAATATATCTGTATGTATGTGTGCATTAGTGAACACTATTGAACCATGAAATGAATGATCTATTACTGTAGTTCAATGCACTTCAGATTTTAACATATTGTTTTTGTTACAGGAGGAAGTACAAGAAAACTTCTCAGAGGTAAGACTGAAGATCTGTTGAACTCAACTCATCATCATCCACTGAGACTAAACAGAGTTCTCAAATATTTCTATTACATCATGTATTGTATGTATTCAGATTCAGTGACGTTCAGAAACATGTATTGAGAAAATAAATGACTTCGGTTTTTGACATCCTGTTGACTTTGAAGTTAGTTGGAATTGGATTTTCCAGGATGGGCTGATATAGGAATTGTCTGTTAAATTTATCTTGTTTAAAATTCTTTTGGAAAATTGGAAAATACATGTGTTGGCCTAAAAGATACGTTCCCAAACAACAATGAAACTCGCAGCTAAACTAAGTATGTTACCAACACATTTTAGCAAATCTGTTATCCAAATTCGTCATTCTAATGGACATTCACAAACAGTATCGCAAAGTTGTGTAGTTTGACTTCATAGTTCCTGGCTGTGTTCTATTCTGAGTTATCTTCCCTCTGCCCTAAGTCTATACAACACTTCACCGTCTACTCTAAATAATTTGAAACCTGAAAGTTCTCTTGCTCACATATTATGTCATTTGCTTTTGGAGTAAAGGCTGATTTATTCTTCTGCGTCGAGTGATCTGCGTGACCCACGGCATATGCCATGTGCATAGTCATGCATTTATACTTCTGCATACTGTTTGTGTTGCTCTGCAATAACACTTCCGAAACTCTAGTTGGCAGTAAGTTTTTTATGTTCCTCTGTGTCGAGTTTCTTTGCGAGTGTTTTGTTTTTTTGAACACTACCTTAATGTACAAGTAGCTAAAACTGGCTCATTCAGAGGCGGGAACCGGCGGACGAGCAAAAAATTTAATCATAAAGTAAACACAAGACAAAAGTTTCCATCTAGAGCTCCTTCATGGGACTCGACGCTTGAACATTCGCACCTTCTGGCTTGCTGCTCTCAGCACCGCCCACACTCCTCACCGATATCAAGCCGACCAATCACAGCCCGATCACAGAGCTTGCACTACGTGTCGTTGCATCTTCTAAAGCATAAAAATACCATAACATGTTTGCAGATATTTAAGAAACATCCTAAGTGAAAAAAACTGTTTATCTGAAAAACACTGCTGAAGTCAGATATTCTGCTTTGAAAATGTCTTTTCCGTGCCGGAACGCTATCTTTGTTTAGGTAAATTTAACCTGCACAATGCCAGGTTAGCCAATTATATTTCAGCACCCAGGTGGCCTTGATAGAAAACAGCGTATTTCATTCATTCATTCAGAAAGGCTTTAAAATCATGCGTCCGTGACCGAAATGCGACCAAAATGCGACCTCTGGTGGACAGTAGACTGCGAAATGAGACAGATTCAGTTCCACATGAGGTTATTATTAGCAAATACTGTAATATAAATATTACTAACGTAAACATTAGGTGAGCAGGTTACATTGTAACTGCATGTCCTAACAACACGCTTCATGACGAGATATGCAGTAATGAGCAATTTGGCTGTTTGCACCAGACGAAACACGACAGAAATGTAAATACAGCCATTCAGAAGCACATAATATACACTCACTCACGAAATGGTAGGGTTTATAATATTTTTAATACATATTAACCCTCTTTAACATCAATAAATGTGGATGCTGAATCACTCATATGTGTTTAGTTCTAAAGTTCAATTTCAAACGGTTTATTGTATTTTCAAGATCTGAGGTGAACTATCTGCTGCTGCTTTCAGTATATGGCATAAATGTCATGTAAAATGGCATTCAAACTCACATTGTTAGCATTTAACACTGAATAAAGCACATGAGGTTTACCTGAGGTGATCACTGTCATAGTTTTCTGTTGTTCACTTGTGAGAAATAGAAGCCATTTCTAATATATCAATTCGAGGTGTTGGTTTTGACAAACTACTTTATATATGGAAAATATTCCTTTTATCGGGTGTCGTTGCTTTTATTTAGAACACAGTGTAAATCACTCGCTTCTGTCCTCAATCTGGCAACCCTTCAGTTTGTTTTGATCCAGGAGTGCAATACCTAGTTCAACCACTGGGTGTCTAACTTACATACTGCACCTTTAACAGTTTCCATATTTTGTGTTTTCCATTTATTTACAGTTGTGAATTGCATTATGGGATGTTGATCTCTGCTCTGTCGAATTTTGATGTTGAAATTCATCTCTAAAGTTTAACAAAGTGACTTTTATTGACATTTTTGTAGTTTGAGACAAGATAATGTT
>CAIGQZ010030890.1:0-12699 GCA_903798205.1 Danio tinwini | reverse complement strand
TATATATATATATATATATATATATATATATATATATATATATATATATAATTTTTTTTTTACCAATTTCTGTTTAACGGAGGGAAGATTTTTTTGATTTTACTGATTTCTTTTATCTTTGCCATGATGACAGCACATAATATTTAACTGGATATTGTTCAAGATACTAGTATTCACCTTAAAGTGACATTTAAAGGCTTAACTAGGTTAAAGGTAGGGTAATTAGGCAAATCATGGCATAACAGTGGTTTGTTCTGTAGACAATCGAAAAAAAAATATTGCTTTAAGGTGCCCTATAATGAAAATCTGGGTATACCAAGGCATAGTAGAATAATAAGAGATGAGTGTATGGAAATTGACATATCGAGAGCCTCAGACACCATTGTTTACTTGTTATTATGAAATTCCATGAGTGTAAAACCCAATGGACAAACTGAGGGCCACGCCCTCCACATTTGCATGTATAAGTACTTCAGGTCGTCCATCCAGACCTGACATCATCAAGAGAACCCAGACTTATGTATCTCTGAGATCATTAATATGCACACCTCAGGCTGTTTTTGATAAGCAATAACATTTTCTAGTGAGAAAACAATGATAGTTTACCTCTATTAGTTGTTTTAAAGCTTATATTTATCTTGCTAAGTATGTGGGACTTTTACTATGAAACGTAACTGCAGATTGTTTACGATGGGTTACTGGGCAACATAATATATTTATACATCTTATATATATATATTATACATATTCAGCTCCACTCTAAAAGGGCATAATTGTATCTTTTGTCAATGTATCGTGTTTATTGCGAAATGTTTTACATATTTTGTAGCAAACACATGTAGACGTCTGAATCCTGTTAAATCACAATCCAGGCAATGTTTTCTTTAACATTATAGCTTAAAAATACCATGCAATACATCTCTATCACTCTCTTTTGTCAAGTTTAATTATAATTTAGCCTGAGCAAAATAGGTTACCGTTACTCTGATTAGGTTTATATTTGTCCGTGTTCAGCATACAGTATATCATGCAGCGTGTGTGTGAGAGTTGCACAACTAAGAGGTGCTCATTAATATTCATGACACAATTCATATATGGTCAATCATAGACCTTTTGATTCTAGGGGTATTTTATGGAGTAATAAATGTGCATATAAAACTTATGAACTTACCTAAGCCATAAGCCCACTCGTAGATATCAGAGTACAATTAACTTATTAAACCAATGCAGTATATGGCACCTTCAAGGGGGCTAATAATTTTGACCTTAAAATGATTTAAAAAAAATTAAAAACTGCTTTTATTCTAGCCAAAATAAAACAAACAAGACTTTCTCCAGAAGAAAAAAATACTATAGGAAATACTGTGAAAAACTCCTTGCTCTGTTAAACATAATTTGGGAAACATTTAAAAAAAAGAAAAAACATTCAGGGCGAATCATTCTGACTTCAACTGTTCCTGATCAACTTTCAACACATGATGCAACATCCTGAACTCACAAAAGCAGGATCGAGCGGCCTGCAGACGCTGGTGTACAGTACCGTATATGTGTGTATTGTGTGTCGCGGTGTGCCAGCGTGAGCAGGTGTGTCAGGGCGGTCTGTCTTGGCCCTGTCAGCGCTACACCGTCATTAGCCAGCGCGGGCGCAGCGGGGAGCAGCACCAGTCTCTCTGGGCCCTCTGTAATTACGCTCTGACATAATTAACCCAGCAAGCCCATTAGCCTAGCGCCGACTGCAAAAAAAAGCTTCGCTATAATTATTTGTTGTGTGCATGCTAATGAGACCAGCTGTGCGCCCATCGTACAACACGAACAAATTAATTTACAAGGCTGCGCTTCAAGGGTTTTTTTTTTCTTTCCCCTTGCACCTCTCAAACACACACTCAAAAAAGCGGCACGTCTTTTTTTGGCTATCAAGTGGATAGTACAAAAACATCTCAGATGAACGGCAGTGTTTCCCACACAACACACTTTTTAAAGTCAACTTTTTATATTAAAAAAAGTCAACTGTTTATGTTAAATTTATATTAGTAGAGTTAACTGTTTATGTTAAATGCAATATTTTAAAGAACCTTTTTGGGTTTAGGGGTGAAAGAGTAAGTTTTGTTCATCGAATTAAACTTGCAATAGTGATTTTACATGTATGGAAAAGATACACTACCTGACAAAAGTCTTATCACCAATCCAAGTTTTAGGAAGAGCGAATAATAACTTGACTTCTAGTTGATCATTTGGTATCAGAAGTGGCTTATATGACAGGCAAAGGCCTCTAGATTATGCTTATTTTACCAAAATAAAATATGATCATGCCTTGATTTTTAATGATTTAATTAGGACAGAAAGGTCTGACTTTGCTTAGACAAAAGTCTTGTCACTTAACATAAATAATGTCCAGTATAGAATATAAAGTCATGCTGCAAAGGAAACAGAATGAATATTGTGTGTGACTACCATGAGCTTCACTTTCAACACCTCCACTTCCATCTTACCCCAGACATGCTCAATAATGTTTATGTCTGGTGACTGGGCTGGCCAATCCTGGAGCACCTTGACCTTCTTTGCTGTCAGGAACTTTGGTGTGGAGACTGAAGTATGAGAAGGAGCGCTATCCTGCTGAAGAATTCACCCTCTCCTGTGGTTTGTAATGTAATGGGCAGCACAAATGTCTTGATACTTCAGGCTGTTGATGTTGCCGTCCACTCTGCAGATCTCTCACACGCCCCCATACTGAATGTAACCCCAAACCATGATTTTTCCTTCACCAAACTTGACTGATTTCTATGAGAATCTTGGGTCCATGCGAGTTCCAATAGGTCTTCTGCAGTATTGGTGATGGTAGGGATGCAGTTCAACAGATGATTCATGGGATAAATCTACCTTCTGCCACTTTTACAAATGATCAACTAGAAGTTACTATTTGGTGCTCTAACAACTGGGATCGACGACAGGACTTTTGTCAGGCACTGTAGTAAGTGCAAATAATATCTTAGTTTTAATGTTTCAAATCAAATGAAGTGCTTTAAAAATAAGTTGGTTTATATGTAGAAAATAATAAAAAAATATTTAAAATATATTATAATAGAAAATATTTCATTGTAAAATATAAAAAATATTGGTCAATTTCCTTCAAGTTAAACACAAAATGATTAGCTCTCCTGTGAATTTTTATTTTTTCAAATATTTCCTAAATGCTGTTTAAATTAAAGATTTTTTTAGAGTTTTAATCATTTCTAATAACTAATTTATCTTTGCCATGATGACAGCACATAATATTTGACTAGATATTTTTTAAGATGCTAGTATTCAGCTTAAAGTGAGGTTAGTTATTAATTATGTAGGTTAGTTATCAAGCTTATCTAGGTTAGTTAGGCAAGTTAGGATAATTAAGCAAGTCATTGGAGTGCAGTTGTTTGTTTTGTACCCATTCATTCATTAAATTTCCTTTGGCCTCGTCCCTCTATTCATCAGAGGTCGCCACAGTGGAATGAACCGCCAAATAATCCAGCATATGTTTAACACAGCGGATGCCTTTCTAACTGCAACCCATTACTGTGAAACACCCATACACACTCATTTTCACACACTCATACAATACTGACAAATCTAGCCTACCCAATTCACCTATAGCGCATGTGTTTGGACTTTTGGGGGAAACCAGAGCACCTGGAGGAAACCCATGCCAACACAGGGAGAACATGCAAACTCCACACAGAAATGCCGACTGACCCAGCTGGGACTTAAACCAGTGATCTTCTTGCTGTGAGGCTACAGTGCTAACCACTATGCAATAAAATAAATTATTATTTATTATAATAATAATAAAAAAAAAAATTAAGGGGGCTAATAATATTGACCTTAAAATTGTATAAAACTGCTTCAATGCTTCAATGAGAGGAAAAAATATAGTAAATACTATAAACATTTCATCTATAACTTTTTTTCATTTTGAGCATTATAAACTCTAGATGATGGATAATAAAGCCCACAGTGTCTTCTTTCCAAAGATACATAAACTGTGAATGTAGACCAAATTATTCAGCAACTGTAAATGTGTTAGTTTGGGATGGTCATTTTTGAGAAAGTGCCTCTGACGGTGAGGGAAAGAAGGACACCGATAGTCTCAGCAAACTTTTTACTGAAATCTTATTTGGCATGCTATCCTTATCAAATTTGAAATATAAACTCATGAGACACTTGGCTTTCAAGTCATATTTTTTTCTAGGACATTACATTAATGGTTTCCTCTGTTTGTATATAGAACAAACAAATATTGAACACAATACAATTTTTTTTCTCATGACATCATAATGTATAACTTTTTATATTTTTTAACATGTAACTTCCCCTTTTACCACTGTAAAGCTCAATGATACCCAGTTTGTGTTTGTAGCTTACTGGAGTCAGGAACTGTTTAAAGTTAGGTAGGTGTAAATCCCCAAAATTGAGTGCTGGGTAACAATTAAACATCACATCAGAAATATGTAGAAAAGAATAAAAGTTTCACCTTTAGCTATAATTATTATAGATTTAGTAGAAAACCTTTACATTTTTTCAAAAAATATTTGTAAAAATTTTAAATAAATAGTTAACAAATTAAATAATAAGAAGAAAAAAGACACAAAAACACTTTCTTGTTATTTTTGATTAAAAATATAATAGGAGATGCTGTGAAAGACAATTCCTAGCTCTGTTAAGGATCACTTATATTTGAAAAAAAGTTAACAAGTTTCACAGGAAGACTAATAATGTTGTCTTCCACTGCATATGTTTTTGTAAAAAATGACCTTATAAAAATAAGAAGATCAGACTACATTGAACTCTATTTTAAATGATTAAACATGTCTTGCTGACAAATGGGTAAAACACAGTGGTTTAAACTCAAACGTAATGATTTTTGCTGCTTGTTCAAAATACTTTTGCTGAAAACACAATTCTTGAGTTTTTTTGGGGGGGAAGAGGGACAACTTAACGGTTTCATGTTTAATTGACTTAAATTTGTAAAAACAATTAAGTCAATTTAATTGATTTGTGTTGGGACAACATGAAGGAATTAAGTTATCATTTTAGTTTTAGCTCATTTTAAATAAGCAACTTGAACAGACAGAAATCATCATTTTTGGAGTAAAATACAAATTTCTAATGATATTTAATGAGTATTTTGTGGTCAAACAATTAAATAGAGCCTTTTAATTATATCATCCAATGATTTAAAAAAAAATTACATTTGGATGAGATTTTTGAACGCATAAACTATTGCTACATTGAATGATATTTCAGTGTCTGCCTTCTCTAAATCATTGGCAAAACATTTATAATAGTAAAAAAAAAAACATATTAGAACATCTGCTAAAGATTTGGATATAAACTTCACAAATTCCCACAGATTTACACTCTAGTCAGATTAATACAGACATTAAAGTGAAGTCAGATGCGGATTACATTAGATTAATACAAATCTAAGAGTTACTAGAACTTCCTTCTTTACATCTTCTGGTGGTTTTATCTCATACACTGACATCAAACTAGCAAAAAATACCACGGCTTTTCCTTGCTTCTCTAGACATACTTCATTATGAAGAAAAGAAAAGGCTGAAATCACACTTTATTAATAGGTGTCTCATAGACAATGAGTTTAAATGAAGAAATAAAGCATATAGAAATGTTTTATCTTTGCCATGATGACAGTAAATAATATTTGACTAGATATTTTTCAAGACACTTCTATACAGCTTAAAATGACATTTAAAGGCTTAACTAGGTTAATTAGGTTAACTAGGCAGGTTAAGGTAATTAGGCAAGTTATTGTATAATGATGGTTTGCTCTGTAGACTATGGAAAATATATATACTGTAGTTTAAAGGGGCTAATAATTTTAACCTTAAAATGGTTAAAAAAAATTCAAAGTTGCTTTTTTCTAGCCGAAATAAAACAAACAAGACTTTCTCCAGAAGAAAAAATATTATCAGACATACTGTGAAAGTTTCCCTGCTCTGTTAAACATCATTTGGGAAATATTTAAAAAAGAAGAAAGAATTGCTTGAACGAACTACAATCCCATAATGCATTGCAAATAGCACAACACATGAGGTAAATACACAAAAAAGAACTATGTGAAGTTGTTTATTGCATATACTGTATAAAAACAGTTTATATTTATTGCAAAATGTGATATAAAGTATTCTGAGAGCATAATTACGGAGATAAATATCTATTTTGGCACATGGTGCTCAATGCAGCTCTCTCATTGGTGGAATTTTCAGTACAGCATCTTGGGTAATGCAGTTTTCCTGCATAAATTTGACTAAGAAACAAACGTTTTAAGCTGTGAACAAAATTGATGTGAGCAGAATTCAACTTCATATGATGCTTTACTACTTTTTCAATTTGATGCATTTATCTGATCAAAATAATAATAACTATAATATGTGACATTTTTCAATTGAAAACATTTAAATAAATAAATGATATATTTAAAGGGGACCTATAGTGCCTCTAATGGTAATAATGTACAAATTTAATATATTATAATCACACTTTGATTGACATTCTCCCGTTGTACGTGTCATCCAAGCGGCAACCTCCCGCTCTCCCTCGGGAATCCAATACGGAAGTAACTGAAACTGCAACTCGTCGACATTCCGCTAGTCCTGGCTCCATAATAGAGCAAATTTCTATTGAGCTCACTGTTAAAATGGCCAACATTACAGCAGAAAATAAGGTGTTTACAGCCTGGTAAAAAGAACGATTTTGGTTCATATAGCTGATATTACCCTTCGTGACAACTTTTGAGGGGGATGAATTTTTTTATAACTCATCCATTTCCTTTATATTAGGTTATATTAATTTTGCACAATTAAGGGCGTGGCCACTTGAGTGACAGCTAGCTCTCGCTGGTCGCCGTCACCTCAGCTGATTAGCCGCTGATCTCGGCATATTCATCGTATTTTTGTGTTGTTTTATGTGGCTTCACACAGTCAGTTGCCTTTTGGAATTATTTCTTATGATTATCAGATGATATGGCATGCTGTGTGCACTTAATTGTGCTCACAAACCATTTACATGGTTTCCCAGGTGAGTGAAATTATATACTTATACCATCTCTATAAATGTATTTGTTTTATTTAAGATCATTTATCATTTATAATGTTCTTTAAACCTGTAAAGCACTCCAGAATCTGACAGATTGATTAGCTGTAGGCTCTAGAACAGTCGTCTGAAGCGTTGTCATACAGTGTTATGCCTGGATTTCATTAATAGCCTTGCATTTACTAACACAGACTATATCCGAAGTGTTTGGAAGTAATTCACACTTTCCTCCTGTTGAAAAATGTCACAAGCACAGTGCTTAGTGGCTTAATGTGTAATACATTGAGCCACTAAGCACTGTGCTTATGACGTTGCTTATAAAACAGTGTTTTTAAAAGTCTAAACACTTTATTGATATAGTATACAACCAAGCACGTGTGGTCAGAACACAAACGAGTCACAGGTAATGAAGTATTAAGTGTTTCTCCCATAGGGAAGCTCGTCTAAGCAGAATGCCAGCATGCGTCTGTAGCTCCGCCTCTTTGCCCCTGTTTGGTATGCCCCGGTTGGTGCGATGACATGGGAACAAAATGGCGATGGTTGACCACGCCTACTGGTAGCTTATTTTTGGGTTCTTCATAAACATATGGGTTATGTCACGGATACTACGTCCATAACTTTTACAGTCTATGGTGTCATCAGAGGCGGTAAAGCCCCGCCCACTATTGACCATCTCCCTCTCATTAGCATAGGACGTTAGTCTTGTTTTTGAATCTGCCACTATGCTGACACATAGGCATTTGTAGCTCCGCCCTCTTTTGAAAAGAGCACAATCTCATTTGAATTTAAAGCGACAGTGAATTTAAACACCACAATTTGCATCAAAGCCTAATTGGGCCAGTTATAAATCATTATTTGTGTGGTATCTTGAGCTGAAACTTCGCATACACACTCTAGAGACATCAGAGATGTATTTTACATCTTGTAAAAAGTGGCATTATAGGTCCTCTTTAAATTACTTAAATAACTGCAGCAAATTGTCATTTATTCCTGCGCTGTACAGCTGAACTTCAGCATCATTACACAAGCATTTACTGTCAGACGATCCTTCAGAAACCACTCTAGTATGTCACAATTCTTCATATTATTATGGTTGAAAACTCACTAATTCAGCACGGCAATAATGCAAAATTCTCTCCTCATCAGAGTAGCATATTTCGACATTTCTGTAACTGTATAAGCACTAAAACACTGTGACCTGATCTTAAACGCTCCATGAAAAGCATCATTGAAAACTTAAATTCCTCTCTTTTTAACATTCAACATCTCTTTGCCCTTGATACTCGAGCAGTAATAATAAATGCTTTTGTAAAGGCCTTGATGAAGAAAGTAATAAAGCGCTGAGAGAACGAGGTAAAGCGAGAGATACATCTCTCTTCCTCCCGAACGCGTGCGCTGAAAGACAAACTTCTCTCTCAAAGCCTTGTTTTAGTGGCGTTGTGAAGGACACAGTCGGACAAACATCAATAAGAATCAGCTGTGAAGTGCGCTTGAAAGAGACGCAGAGGCGCAGCTCCAGACGACTGATCTCAATAAAAGATGAAGGATACAAACAAGAGGAAAGCCAGCGGATCGGGCCAGAGAGGCCAAGCGCTTGTGTTAACGCTGGAATATTAAGCCAAGGCCACCGGGATGATTGCAGGAGCGCTGCTGACGATTGGTGTCAATCCGAGTCATGACGAACTGTGACTTTATCAAGAAACTAAACGCTAAACAGCTGGTTAAGAGCGACGCTTTTCTTTTGATTCTGATATGGTTACGTGTGATCTGTGAGAGGCACTTCATGACACTTAAAACATCTGAAAGTCATTGAATTGGAAGACAAATATAAGCACAAGACTCGCTGATTTCAAAGAATAAACACTTTGCAAGCAAAAGATCTGAAAATATGTTGTTTTCCAGAAAAACGACATCCTTAAAACAAACCAGAGTCTTTTTCTCTCTCTCTCTCTTTTTAGTGGATATGTAGCATGAATGCATTTACATTGCAAAAATACAACTGCATAAATAACGTGGAGCTTAGTTATTAAAGTCCTTTTAAATGTACAAATATGAAATATCTAAATAATAGTCTCTTAGTCCCTTATTTATCAGGGGTCACCACAGCGGAATGAACCGCCAACTATTACAGCATACGTTTTTTGCAGTGGATGCCCTTCCAACCACCCATACACACTTACAGTACAGCACATGTGTTTGGACTGTGGGGGAAACCAGAGCACCCGGAGGAAACCCACAGCACCAACATAGGAAGACCAATTCAAACTCCTCACAGAAATGCCAACTGACCCAGCCTGGGCTCGAACCAGTGACCTTCTTGCTGTGAGGTGACAGTGCTATCCACTGAGCCACCGTATCGCCCTTTAATCATATAATATATTTAATAATTATTATTTTTCAGTACTTTTGTTTCTTGTAAGTATAACATTATTTATTAACGCTCTCTAATTTTTGCAAATCACTCTAGTTTGAGTGACCTGATTCAGCAAAAGTATTTCAGTGACTCTTTTCTTCTCTAACGAACCAGCAACCTTCTTGCTGTGAGGTGACAGTGTTAACCACTAAGCCACCGTGCCGCCCCTAAATAATAATAATAATAAAATTAAAAATAAGCCACTAAAAGCTGATGGCAATTGCCTTGATGAGCAAGTCATTCATTCAAATAATTTATTTAGAAAGCTGATTCGTTCGAGAATAAAACAAATGCATGTCTTTAGGAAGAAATCATTGAATTATTCATTAACCCGATTCACTCAAGAACACTGAATCATTCAGTAACAAATGCTTGGGAGTGTACAGCTGTTTTGCTGCTACTTTTTTTTTTTTTTTACTTTTTTTAAATATATTAAAATTTATATTAAAGTTAAAATTTAGACTTAAATTTTATTAGAGTTGAAGTCAAAATTAGTAGCCCCCCTTTCATTTTTTTTCTTTTTTAAATATTTCCCAAATGATGTTTAACAGAGCAAGGAAATTTTCACAGTATGTCTGATAATAATTGTTTTATTTTGGCTAGAACAAAAACAGTTTTACATTTTTTAAGAACCATTTTAAGGTCAAAATTGTTAGCCCCTATATTTTTATTTTTGAGATTGTCTACAGAACAAACTAGCATTATACAAACTTGTCTAATTACCCTAACCTGCCTAGTTAACCTAATTAACCTAGTTAAGCCTTTAAATGTCACTTTAAGCTGTATAGAAGTGTCTTGAAAAATATCTAGTCAAATATTATGTACTGTCATCATGACAAAGATAAAATAAATCAGTTATTAGAAATGAGTTATTAAAACTATTATGCTTAGAAATAAAGATCTTCTCTCCATGAAACAGAAATTGGGGGAAAAATAAACAGGGGGGCTAATAATTCTGACTTCAACTGTATATTAAAGTTTAAGCCTTTAAACCAAATCTAAATAGTATATATTTTTTTTTAATAAAAGCTGTATCGTTTTGTAGTTTTACACAAAACTAGCTACACACTCAGAAATTAAGGTACAAAATTTGTCACTGGGCAGTCCGTTCTCAAACGGTACACTTTCTTACCATACAGGTGAACATTAGTACCTTTAGTGTACACTTCTGTAACTTTAAGATTTATTTTGTATACCTTTAAGTTACTATGAGACACACATTTGTACTTATTACATATTAGGAACCAAAACGAGCCCTTTGAAACCTTTACTGTACCTTTATTTCTGAGAAACAATTGGATTTTTACGATGAACACTTTTTATGATTAAAAAGTTAAATTAAAATGCACTTTGAGTTTTAGTTAACACATTAACTCAATGTTAAATAGTAAAACTTTTAGCAATAAATTAAATATTTAATTGCTGACCTAAGTCTGAGATTTTTGATTTGTCTGAATCAAAACCAGTCAAAATAATTCATTCAGGGAAAGAAATTCCTGTCGGCACAATAGCCTAGTGGTTAGAGTGCCGACATATGGTGCAGTAGCATGTTAGGGCATCCCGAGTTCGAATCCTGGCTCAATGACATTGCCCCCCCCCCCCCCCATCTCTCTCCAACTTCGCTTCCTGTTTCAATACTGTCCTATCTAATAAAAGCAAAAAAGGCCAAAAATAAAGAAACCATAAAGAGCATTCCTCCATTAATCGTAGGGTATATGCAGAAGGTTTTTAATCTGGGTCGAGCTCTTCCGGTGTACTGTATCCGGTTACAAAATTGGCACGTTTAAAGTCTGTTTTCTTTCAATATCAACAATCTTCACTGCCTAATTGATATACGATATAAAATAGGTCTCAGAATGTACAAGAAGCACTGCATTATATTACATTTTCCATCGTCATTTCCTTAAAATATGAGTTTATTTTACCCTAGTGTTTTCAATGGAGTTTAACACTTGTTTAGCCTGCTGATACTGGCGGCGCGTGCATGTAAAAGGCTTTTCATCTCGTTTTACTCTTGATCAACTAAATTAATGCTGAAGTCTAACTGATTACAATTTAATCGATGCAGTACAAGGAACCGTATACAATTTAAAAATATCACATTAACTGCTTATTGGAAGTTTACTGGTATTGGAAGGAACACCGAAATTGCCTACTACTCAGTAGGTACTGCATTTGAATTTAAACGTATACTCGGCCGTTAGAAAAGTATGTTCTATACAGTATGAATGGGAGAAGTATGAATGGAATTCTGACGTACTACATCTGGCATTTTGTCATGGTAAAGTGACCTAACTGCGTCAGTTGCGCCGCTTCACTTCCATTCATGAATTCTCTCATGGGGCATCATGGGATAGTGCAGCGTGCATGGCATGCGCACTTCAGAATCTCGACGGAAGTATTTAGTCATCCGGGTACTTCTCGCATACTGATCTTCGAATTCTATGAATACTACTCGGCTCACATACTGATTTTAGCATACTGGATAGTATGGAAGTATGCGGTTTCGGACGCAGCCTAGCTCTGCCTATACCCGATTGTTAGAGCAGCTGACTGTAGTATTGGTAACTTAGTAACCACCAGTAAACATGGAAATCTTAAAAGGAGATAGCTGATTGGTCGATATACGCCAGAGTTTAACTTGCTAATTTGTTTCCATCTCCCATTATTCCCATTAACACTTCGAAAAACCTAAACCATAAACACATCATTTTTTTGTGTGTGTGAATTACGTGACTTTTATTAGAAATTTGGCACTTTCATCACTCGTTCACCATGGAATACTTTAAAATACATATTAAGACATAGTGATGGAAAACCAGCTACTGATTGTTTGAACCGACACACGGCTGGTGTTTTATTATTGCCTAAATGCAAATTAAAGTTTGGTCCTAAATGACTTGGTTTTTATGAGCTGAACTGGGAGACATAAAATTACAATAAACACCCTTATTAATAAAATTTAATCTAAAAAGTAAACAGCATTAAGTGCTTACCTATGGCTTTATTGGAGTGTTTTAGAGGATGGATCTCTGCATGGGACGTCAGAGAGAAGAATCACTGAATCACTTTTGCTGAATCAGTTCACTGAAACTTGCCTGACTTGCAGAAATTAGTCAGATCTCTTATTGTGAATAAATGATATGTTACACGATACTTACATGAAACAAAATATACTTAAAATAATAATAATAATATAT
>CAIGQZ010030889.1:958-13273 GCA_903798205.1 Danio tinwini | reverse complement strand
TGTGTGTGTGTGTGTGTGTGTGTGTGTGTGTGTGTGTGTGTGTGTGTTTTGTGACATTGGTAGGCTTCTCCTGTTGGCCAGATGTGCTGGTGAGAGATGCCTTTACCCCTGGACAGACGCGTGGCACAAAAGGCTGCAGAGTGATATGAATCCTGACAGGAACCTGGCTGTCATGAACACAAAATTTTAGCCTCCTCTGCAAATGTTTGAACACGTGTAGGGCATGCCACACATGCAGCCTTTCATATAACCACCATGCATGCTTAAATATGCCTAAGGAGGTCTACATATATGTGTATAGTGGATTCTAAAATGACCACACATTAAACGCATAATGCAGTGGGTAGTTGATGCATAATATGTTCATGGACCACTAGGGATCTAGAAAACATGAGTTCTTAAAAATGATTACTGTTTATTTTTAGTCTTATTTTTAACTTACATTCCAGTGATTTTTGAGCATTTTATTGTCTTTTCGTGCAGTGTGACAAATGACACTGCCTATTTAAAAAAAGTCATTGGCAAAGCAACATGTCAAGGTGGCTCTGGACCGCTCAGATTTATGGCTGGTCCACCCAAAAACACACAAAAAAAACAAACCTTGCATATAGAAAGTCCTGCGTATAAACACAAAGCATATACAATAAGGTGGATAAGTTTGGATCAGTTATATTCTAGTAATACTGTACACTCTCAGAAAAAAGTATGAGAGCTGTCACTAGGGTGGTACCTTTTCAAAAGGTACACATTTGTACTTTAAGGGTCAATATTGGTACCTCAAAAGTATATATTAGTACCTACAAATTTGAGGAGGAACCCTTTTGTACTTTTTAGGTACCAATATTTACCCTTGAGGTATTAATATGGACCTTTTAGGTACAAATTTGTACCTAAAAGATCTTTCGAATGACTTCATGGCCACAGATGTTAAGGCAACAGGTCTGTAGTCATTGAGTCCTGTGATCTTTGGTTTTTTTGGTATTAGGATGATGGTGGAGCGTTTGAAGCAGGATGAAACTTTGTGCTGTTCCAGTGATCTGTTGAAGATCTGTGTGAAAATGGGAGCCAGTTGGTCCGCACAAGTTTTCAGACAGGCTGATGAAACACCATCTGGACTATACAGTGATTCTATTGTCCCATAGGCGAGCTGTTATTCAGTAGAATGTTCAAACAATATTTTAAAAATCACATGATTTCTTGTTTTTATTAATTACTCCATATTGCACACTGTTAGTTTAAATATATACATTTTTCTTCCGTGTATGTGGTCAAGCTACAGATCTGCTTACAATAAATCAACATTTCTACACTATAAAAAGCAACATGTTGGCTTTTACAGGGTCAGGGTATATAGAATGTTGATGTATAATAATATATTTTTTCAAGTTTCAGTAACTATTACAATAAATAAACCATGGTTTTACTACAGATAAATCGGAAAAAAGTAATAAACCATGGTAATCATATATTGATCATGGTTTTTCTACAGAGTACTGTAATGCAAAAGCTGCAAATATGAGCAATCAAACCAATCCCAGCATACTTCTACAGTAAAATAGTCATTGAGTGTTTTTTACTTATCTTACATCCCACTCATTTGTAATGAGAGATATGATTTATATTGGTTTAAAAAGATATTTTCTAGTGAGGTTGGAAAGCATTATGTTGGACGGTTGAGTCCTGTAAGTTCAGGTGTGAAGACCTCTCCAAATAATGTAATTTTAATAGACAAAATGCTGTTTCTATGTTAAAAGATTTCATGAAGTAAATTAATAAATAACAAAAAAATATATATAAGCTATAATATAAGCTGGCGACGCAGTGGCGCAGTAGGTAGTGCTGTCGCCTCACAGCAAGAAGGTCGCTGGTTCGAGCCTCGGCTGGGTCAGTTGACGTTTCTGTGTGGAGTTTGCATGTTCTTCCTGCATTCGCGTGGGTTTCCTCCGGGTTCTCCGGTTTCCCCCACAGTCCAAAGACATGCAGTATAGGTGAATTGAGTAGGCTAAATTGTCCGTAGTGTTTGAGTGTGAATGAGTGCGTGTGGATGCTTCCCAGAGATGGGTTGCGGCTGGAAGGGCATCTGCTGCTTTAAAATCGTGCTGGATAAGTTGGCGGTTCGTTCCGCTGTGACGACCCCAGATTAATAAAGGGACTAAGCCAAAAAGAAAATGAATGAATCAATAATATAAGCTATTTGAGAAAATATCATAATAAATAGTGTATTACACTGTTTGGTGACTATGAAAATGCCCCATTGAAATAGTTCTAATTTTGTTTTTGAGGTTCCCTAGCTGTAATAGGTTTGAATCCATCCAATGTAAAAAAAAAAAAAAAATACAGGATCACTGCTTTTTTTCACATTACCTGAAATGGATAATTCTCTGCTCTGATTGGTCGGATGGCCCAGTCTGTTGTGATTGGTCTACCACTGACAGCACTTGTCGGAAACAAAACTTACTTTACTTATACCTTATACCATATAAACCCTTCCCTTGAGAACACACAAACTCTGAAGAGGAAAACAACTTATTTCTCATTAAATTTTTAAGCCATTTAACTGAAAAAAAATTTATTTGAAGAAAAATGTATATTTATGTAATAAACCGCCAACCTTATCCAGCACGATTTTAACGCAGCGGATGCCCTTCCAGCCGCAACGCATCTCTGGGAAACATCCACACACTCATTCACACTCATACACTATGGACAATTTAGTCTACCCAATTCACCTGTACTGCATGTCTTTGGACTGTGGGGGAAACCGGAGCACCCGGAGGAAGCCCAGCCGAGGTTTGAACCTGCGACCCAGCGATGTTCTTGCTGTCAGGCAACAGCACTACATTATTAATTATTATTATACTAATTATTTTCCTTGTTCTTAATTTCCACATGGGGATACTTATCCCAAGGCCTCTACAGATTGTGCAGTGCCATTGATGTGATCTAAGACCTGTGAAGAGATGATACCAACCATAGAGGACGTCTAGAGGTATCCATAATCCTGGGCCGTATTCTAAGCAGATGCTGTGGCAGTCAAGGAAAAGCGGAGAGCATGAGACTGATTCCTGAAAGACCACAGTGACAGACGAGTCTTCGCATTGATCCCGTGGGCCAGCCTGAACACCCACCGATGACCTACCCACATCTGCAGTTTTCCACAACGGACGTCTAGCATTCTCCAGCCTCCGGCGCATACACTGCAGCTCTGAAACAAAAAGTTTGGCCAGGGGACAAATGGTCGTGCACAACTGAGCCTGGTTTCTCTCAAGGTTTTTTTCCCTTCACTTTCGTCAATTGGTGAAGTTTGTTCCTCGCCACTGGCTTTTTGGTTTGGTACTTGTGGAGCTGCACATCAATGGATTTGCTCTTCAGTATTTGACCTTTCAGCAGTAAAATTTAAACCACACTGAACTGAACTAAACTGAACTTATTCGATTTACAGTTTCAATTTACTATAGTTCAATTCAATTCATCTTTATTTGTATAGCGCTTATACAATGCAGATTGTGTCAAAGCAGCATCACATGGAAGTTTATAGGCGGCGCAGTGGCGCAGTATGTAGTGCTGTCGCCTCACAGCAAAAAGATCGCTGGTTCGAGCCTCGGCTGGGTCAGTTGGCGTTTCTGTGTGGAATTTGCATGTTCTCACTGCGTTCGCGTGGGTTTCCTTTGCTTCAGTTTCCCCCACAGTCCAAAGACATGCAGTATAGGTGAATTGGGTAGATTAAATTGTCCTTAGTGTGAGTGTGAATGAGTGTGTATGGAAGTTTCCCAGAGATGGGTTGCAGCTGGAAGGGCACCCGCTGCGTAAAACATGTGCTGGATGAGGTGGCGGTTCATTCCTCTGTGGCAACCCCGGATTAATAAAGGGACTAAGCCGAAAAGTAAATGAATGAATGAATGAATGAATGGATGAATAAATTTACTATATAATCTTCTGTATTAAGCTGCTTTAACACAATCTACATTGGAAAAGAGCTATACAAATAAAGATGAACTGAATTGAATTGAAAAGAAAAGACATAACAGAAACAGAACAGTGTACAGTTGTAAGATGAAGACACAAACACACACACTTGTAAACTTTCACAGGCTCTCTTCCTGTGTGGTAACTGACAGTCACAACCCCTTTCTCCAGTTCTCTAGAAACAGGACCTGATGAAGCGCTCTCTGGGACCTGCCCTCACAAAGCTCTTTAAATTGCCATTCTTGCACAGGACCACCGCAACTCATGTAACCCAAAGCTGTGACTTTTCCCACTGCTGCCGTAACACTGCCAATCCACCCAAAAAAAAAGACATAGACGCACTGATGGCTTTAACAGAGCTCAGTGTTTTTAGTATTGCATCCATTGTAATACATACAGTATCACATTTAAAACAGAAATTACACAGAGGAATCGTTTAGTTTATGCTCCTGACCCACCTCAGTTTTAAAGTGAAATACTGCCAGTCCAATCAATCTCAACAGGTGAAGGTGTGAAAAATCACACAAGACCTTAATTGCTGGAGGTCAGACATGCGGCCTTCCTTCAGGGTTTAATAACATTCAAATGCCTTACGGGACACCTTTGAGCTGAGTGAGTGCTGAGCGGCTCGTGTGCTTCTTTGCAAAGGCCACTGGGATATTTACAGCATTTAGACATGTGAAGGTCAAGCAGGATGATGGCTTTCACAAATGGCGATCGACTTAAGAGCCCCCCCCACCGAATCCCTGAGTGTTCATTGGATGCCGACAGGCCGAGACTTCATACCTGTGACTGGGGCTCAATACATCAGTGAGAAGCTAGCAGTAAATCTGAGAGCTACAATAGATCCGCTGACATTTTTGCACAATAATTAAACTATCGAGAGGGCTGTGGGGGTAAGGAGGACTGGGGTGCAGACAGTTCCTTGATGTAGGAAAAATGGGGCGGAAACTCATTCTGAGAGCAGGGGACTGAAAGCTGTAAAGGGACGTCTGGGGCCCAGAAGTTGTGTCCAGTGAATATTTCAACTTGAAAAGTTTTTTCCTCCTTAATTTTCTGTCTGGCAGCCCTTTCCCTTTCATATAATTTAGAGGCTGTTCCTAAGGAGCCCTGGGCACGAGTATGAATCGGCCCCCAGGTCCTGACTTTTTATATTGCTGTGCAAATACATGAAGCTGCCACAAGAAATGCTGTTCACTGCCGAAATAGCTATTATCATTTATGTGTAGTTCAAATAAGTGACATATTTATTTCTCTAATGGTGTAGCTAAATGATGCCCAATGCATGAAGTGAGTCTATAATTATGAAGTAGGTAGTACATGAATAAAAATAAAAGGCATGTATTACCATGGATGGTTCCATTAAGAACCTTAAACACTGGAACTATCAGGAACTAATTGGTCACACTTTATTTTGATGGTCCGTTTGTTGAATTTAAGTTACATTGCATCTACATGCCAACTAATTCTCATTAGATTATAAGAAGACTGTTAGGTTGGTGTTAGGGTTATTGTAAGTTGACATGTACTTGCAAAGTTTCTTATAGTCAGTTAAATGTCTGTTGAAGGAGCAGTATCAACAGATATTAAGCAGACTGTCAGGAAACACAGACGGAACAGAAGTGGGAAGACAGATAGCAAGATCAGACCAAGGGTGTGACAGTACCCCCCCCTACAACGCCACCAGGCGTCGCAAGGAGGGGCCTACCTTGTTGCCGATGGAAGTCCTCAACCAGCGCCGGATCCAGAACATCCCGAGCTGGGACCCAGCTCCTCTCCTCCGGACCATAGCCCTCCCAGTCCACCAAATATTGAAAGCCTCGGCCTCTGCGTCTAATGTCTAGTAATTTTCGCACAGTGTAAACTGGGGAGCCATCCACTAGACGGGGGGGAGGGGGAACAGGGGCTGAGGGAACAAGACATGAATACAATACAGGTTTAACCCTAGACACATGAAAGGTAGGGTGTACCCGACCAAGCGTAGGAGGAAGCTTGAGCCGTATCGCCACCGGACTCAGGACTTTGGTGATCTGGTATGGGCCAATGAACCTGGGTGCCAACTTGCGTGAGGCTACCCTAAGAGGCAGGTCCTTGGTAGAAAGCCACACTCTTTGACCACATCTGTAACGAGGGGCAGGAGTCCGGTGACGATCAGCCGCTGCTTTGGTCCGTCTATTAGCCTGGACCAAGGCTTCCCTGGCTCTCCTCCAGGTACGACGACACCGCTGGACGAAAGCAAGGGCAGACGGGACCGCAGCTTCGGGTTCCTGTGTGAGAAACACAGGCGGTTGGAACCCTATGGAGCATTGAAATGGGGACATACCTGTGGCAGATGATGGAAGGGAATTATGGGCATACTCGACCCAGGGTAATTGTTGACACCAAGAGCCAGGATTGTGGGATGTCAGGCAGCGGCGACTACATTCCAAATCCTGGTTTGCCCGCTCGGACTGCCCATTGGTCTGGGGATGAAATCCTGAAGACAGATTCGTAGAGGCCCCGATCTGTCGACAGAATTCCCTCCAAAACCGGGAGACAAACTGAGGGCCCCTATCAGAAACCACATTGACCGGAAGACCATGAATCCGGAAAATGTGATCAATCACCACTTGAGCAGTCCACCACCGTGAGAATGACGGTGTTGCCTTTAGATTCTGGTAGGCCGGTGACAAAATCAAGGGCCAAATGTGACCAGGGGCGGGAAGGGATGGGAAGGGGACGGAGCCTGGCTTTCTCAACCCGTCTTTCAATGTCCCAAGCGAGCGACGCCACCACGATTTCCTTAGGTAAGATGGTGTCGGGTGGTTCCCTCTCCCCTGGGGCCTCGAACAGACGGGAGAGAGCATCTGGCTTGATATTTTTGGAGCCAGGTCTGTAGGACAAGGTAAAATTAAATCGCCCGAAGAAGAGGGCCCAGCGAGCCTGTCGGGAACTCAGCCTCCTGGCTGAACGGATATATTCCAAGTTCTTATGATCCGTCCAGACCAGGAAAGGCTGAGTCGCACCCTCTAACCAGTGACGCCACTCCCCCAGGGCCAACTTGACTGCCAACAATTCCCTATTACCTATGTCGTAATTTCGCTCAGAAGGATTCAGGCGATGGGAAAAGAAGGCACAAGGGTGCACTTTTCCATCTAGGCATGACCGCTGAGACAGGACTGCGCCTACTCCGACGTCCGAGGCATCCACCTCAACAATAAACTGCCGTTCAGGATCTGGAATAGACAAGACGGGAGCAGAGACAAAACGGGACTTTAATTTATCAAAGGCCTCCTGAGCTTCAACTTTCCATTTGAATGGTACCTTGGGAGAGGTAAGTGCCGTTAAGGGTGCAGCGATCTGACCAAAATTCCTGATAAATCGCCGATAAAAGTTGGCAAACCCCAGGAATCGCTGCAGAGCCTTACGAGAGTCTGGAGTTGGCCACTCGGCAACAGCCCTTACCTTACAGGGGTCTGCCTGGATTTCACCAGCCGAAATAATGAATCCCAAGAATGAAACCGACTGGACATGGAAAACGCACTTCTCCGCCTTAACATAAAGCTGATTCTCCAGCAACCGTTGTAGCACCTGGCGGACATGTTGAGTGTGAGCCTGTAGAGATGCCTGCCTGGCGTAAACGAGCCAACTGGTCTGCTGCCTCCTGTCCCTGGGCAGATCTATCAAATAATCTCGCCATCTCTTGTCTAAAATCCTCAAATGAGGCACAACAGGCAGCTTGAGTCTCCCAGACTGAAGTTCCCCAACCACGGGCCTTGCCTGTAAGCAGCGTCAGAACGTAGGCCACCTTGGTTCTTTCGGCCGCATAGGTGTGTGGCTGTAAAGCAAACACCACTGAGCATTGAGAAAGGAAGGCTCGACATAAATTGGGGTCCCCATCGTAAGGTGGTGGGTTGTTGCACCGGGGCTCACGTGGATGTTGAGTGCCAGGGTCCACTTGCCTTCCCTGGGCTGTGTCGTGCCGTAAATTGTGGATCCGTGCGGTTAGGTCAGCTACCTGGTTGGCCAGGAACTCCATCTCCCTGGTGGTGTTGGTCAACCTAGCCTCATGTTGGCCTAGCAGCACACCCTGCTGGGTGACTGCTGTTATTACTGGATCCGAACCCGCTGTGTCCATTCTGGCTAGATTGTTCTGTCAGGGAACACAGACGGACACAATAGCGGGTTAAGCAGAGTTTATTAAATGTTCAGAAAGGAATCCTTGGGAAAAAAATCAAGATCAAAATCCAGCTGGGAGTTTGCAGAAAAAACAAAACAAAAAAGAAAGCTGGATAAACAGCTCCCAGACGATGGCACCAAGGAATTCTCCACAACAGAGGCAGTGTCCTGCTTTTAGACATCCAACAGGGGGCGCACTGTTCAAAATCTTCAAAAAGAAAATTACAAATACAGCCGGAGTGAGCGAAAAATTAAATGCAAAAATCAGAGTTTATAGCGGTTTTACCCGACAGGGGGCGTGCTGAAACGGGGTCGTGAGGGGAATGCGGAAGTGAAGCTATAGAGAGCGTGAGGAAGCCGGCAGTCGGATGAAATCCGTTGGCTCCGCGAGGTAAGAGCAGTCCGGCCTGGGAACAGAGGAAGTTAAGGGAGAACAACATGCAAAGACGATGGTTTTGACGTGGAGCAGCACAACAAGACAGGACAAGAGATAAACAGCATGAGTTGGAGACAAGACAAGACGAGGCGAGACGAGACGAGAGTGACCTGACGTAGGCGCACTCGCAAACAACAATCTAGCACAGGACTGCACGCGAAAGGGGAATAAATAGGGCAGGAGAGGAATTACTAATAGAATGCAGGTGAGTGAAATTAAATCATATTAGATGGAAAATGGGGTAATGAGAGGGAGGAGCGATACAGAGAGTGATCAAAATAAACATTCACGTGCGTTCGCCACATGTAAACAGAAATGGGAAGACAGATAGCAAGATCAGACCAAGGGTGTGACACAGACAGTCTACTAATACTTAAATGGACCATCAAAAGAAAGTGTTCCCACTAATTATTTAACTAGAATGGCCACAGTGATCATTCTGACTGCTTATATAAGATTGTACTAGATGTAATTTTTGTCACATTCAGATAATTAAGCTTTGAATCGAATCCCTGTCATTACTCTACAAATATATATTGAATCCCTTTTTTGTATAATATAGGCCGGGCAAGTTTATTTATATATATAGCACATTCAATACACAATTGTAATACAAAGTGCTTTACATAAACAAGAATAAAAGAAACAAGAAAATAAAAATGATTAAAAGTATTTAAAATGATTAAAGCAGATAAAAACAGATGAAAATGTGTTAAAACAGGTTATAAAAGAGTGAAGAAAAAAAGAAAGACATGGTAGTGCGATCTGTCGGACGTAGCACAGTGCTTATTCAGTAAAAGCACAGCTAAACGCATGGGTTTTAAGTCTTGATTTAAATGTGTCTATTGTTGGAGCACATCTGATTATTTCTGGAAGCTGATTCCAGCAGCAGTAGTAGCTGAAGGCCGATTCACCCTGCTTTGACTGAACTCATGGAATTTCTAATTTACTTGATCCTAAAGATCTGAGGGTAACACTTTATAATAACTACACACTGAATCATTTATTAAGCATTAGCAACTACTTAATTCATTATCTGTTAAGCATTAACTCTACAATAATATGTTAGTAAGAAAATTACAAATACGGCAACAAATGCTGTATTCTTGACTTATAAGCACATTTATAATGTGCTCAATAATAGCTTTTTCATACTTTTTTATACTAATAGTTAATTTGTATGTTAATAAATGCTTTATTAAGTCAACTTCATCCAGTTTTGTGACCTACTCTAAAAAGAGGACTATTTATGCTTTATAAATCCCTTATAAATGACAATTAAAGGCTCAGTTAAATTCTAAACAGGAAAAAAGAAAATAAAAGACTTTATTAATTTTTTTTCATTTAAAGAAACACAAATGAAACTGTATCAAATAAAAAATAAACTTTGCAATCTTAGCTAAAATAAAATTACTGTGAAGTTTAAACATTGCAAAATAACATTGAAATGTTGCATCATATTATATTGTTAAATAATTATATGGTTGTTTTATCCACTAATATTCAATTTATATATTTATTTCTAATTGTATTTTAACACTCCTGTTTTTCTTATACTGAGCCTTTAATTGTCATTTATAAGGGATTTATAAAGCATTAATAGTCCTCACTTTAGATTAGGTCACAAAACTGCATGAAGTTGAGTTAATAAAGCATTTATTAACATACATACAGTAGAAACCATTACTATATGCCTGAATAATAAAATATATAAATGTTGATTTGAATAGTTTATTAATCATTTACTAACTCATTCTGAATTATACTAAAAGCCACCAACTACTCAAATACAAATGGTTTGTAAATACTGCAATACTGAACTTAGTAATGAACAATTAATAAGTAATAAAGAAAGAAAAAACAATTATTAGGTATATTATAAATGTCAAGAATACAGCATTTGTAGCTGTATTTATGAACTTCTTACTAATGTCTATTAATGTAATGTAATGTATTGAGGTCCTAGGCCATTAAGTGAGTTATATACAAGTAGTAATACTTTAAAATATATTCTGAATTTAACTGGGAGCCAGTGTAAAGACCTGAGGACAGGTGTGATGTGACTATAGTCTATAATTGTGTATGTGTTTGTCTGGCAAGCAGGACAGCAACGTTTGAAATGTGAAAATGTTGTTTATGAAAGTCTAAAAGACATTTCTGTTATGCTTTTACTATCAGAAAGCTGCAATAAAGAGATAGGCAATAAAGGCATGCATAATCAAAGGCAAGGGAAAAAAGAAGGGGATGCTGAAATACATCCAGACAATTTGACCATTGTGTCCATGCAAGGTAAAAAGTAGAAATGCTCAAAGCTCTTTTCTGTTTTGTAATTGTAATAGAATGACAATTTTAGATTGAAACATATTTAGAAAAGTTATTGATTTAGTTTATTTTACAATTTACAAAATTGAAATACTGTCAAAATGACTGCGTCTGTAGTTAGTGTTAACATCTAAAGGTTCTTCAGATTGTTAATGTCCTTTATGCTAAGAAACAAATACCTCTTTCATAAACTGTTTACCGAAAGGTTCTTTAAAGAATCCAAACTAGATTTTCTACACCATCACTCTATTCTGGAACCACCTAATGTTTTGAGAGTCTGTCCTGAAATGGTTACTTGTACAGAGCTAAAACAAAATAATTACTGCATACACAGAAAAAACTACATGAGCTTTACATGTGCAGTTACACATTAAAAAAATCACATGTAAGCACAAGTTGAACGTGTGGACCACAAGTGAAACAAACATGAAACATGATTTTGGAACATTTTCATGAACCATGTTTCATGTGTGTTTGACGTGTGAATTTTAATGATTGTGAAGCTTATTCAGTTTGTAATGATGAATATTCTTTACACTATGATGAGACATGATTGTTGTAGACCATCCTACACTTGCAGCTAGTGGGTGAATCTTTCTTATAATTTTTCATTCATTTTCCTTCAGCTTAGTTTCTATTTCAGGGGTGACCACAGCGGAATGAACTGCCAACTATTCCAACATATGTTTTACGCAGCAGCCACAACCCAGTATTGGGAAACACCCATACACACTCACACACTATAGCCAATTTAGTTTATTCAATTCACTAATACTGCATATCTTTGGATAACTGCAGGGGGGACCGGAGCACCCAGAGAAAACCCACGCAAACAAGGGGAGAACATGCAAACTCCACACAGAAATGGCAACTGACCCAACCATGATTCGAACCGACAACCTTTTTGCTGTGAGGTGACAGTGCTAACCACTGAACCACCGCACCACCCTATACTTTTATAAAAAATATAGAAATAACTTGTTAAAAGCTTCATTTAGACACACATTATGATTAACTTTAAAAACTATACACTGCCACTAAATATCTGAATGATACTCAAGCCATCATTAAAGTACATATTTTATCAAAATGATTAATTATCATGTCATACTTCGTTAAAATAGAATAAAAATTATGCGCTATGGCAAAGATCACAGTATCATGTAGGTAGGCCTGTGAGCAGTAGCTCTGATCATGTCTGGGTCCATGGCTTTAATAGTGGCTAGTAATTTTTATATGCACCTGCAATAAAAATGTGATGAAATGCTGCAGTCATAGGTCTTCCTGACACGTTGGGCTCTCCTTCCAGATCTGTCCATTGAAAAAACAGGAGGAGAAAGACAGCAGGCCAATAAACACACACACACACGCACGCACGCACGCACGCACGCACGCACACACACACACACACACACACACACACACACACACAC
>CAIGQZ010030888.1:690-18262 GCA_903798205.1 Danio tinwini | reverse complement strand
AGATGATAGTGGACTTCAGGAGAAACCCCCCTGCTCTCCCCCCACTGAGCATCATGGACAGCATTGTGGCAGCAGTGGAGTCATTTAGGTTCCTGGGCACCACCATCTCTCAGGATCTGAAGTGGGACACTCACATTGATTCCATTGTCAAAAAAGCTCAACAGAAGCTGTACTTTCTTCGTCAGCTGAGGAAGTTAAACCTCTCAAAGGAGCTGCTGAAACAGTTCTACACCTCCATCATTGAATCAGTCATCTGCACTTCAATAACTGTCTGGTTTAGCTCAGCTACCAAATCGGACCTCCGAAGACTACGTCAAATAGTTCGGACTGCTGAGCGAATCATTGGTACAACCCTCCCTACTCTCCAAGAACTGTACTTATCCAGAGCGAGCAAAAGGGCTGCTAAAATCACTCTGGACCTCTCACACCCAGCACACTGCCTCTTTGAACTTTTACCTTCTGGTCGACGCTACAGAGCACTGCGCACCAGAACAGCCCGACACAGAAACAGTTTCTTCCCTCAGGCAATCCGTCTCATGAACACTTGATGATAGTAATTGTGGAACCAACATCACTACCTGCTATACACTTTTTTTATACACACATACACTTATTTAACAACACACTTTACATGCCAATTTGCACATAACACCTGCACATATTATGTTGTATATAGTAATACACCTGTACATACACTTGTCAATTTGTATATTGCATTCACTACTTTTTACAATATATTTATTATCTGTTTTTTAGTCCTCTGTAATTCTGTTGCACTGTAGAAGCTCTGTCACGAAAACAAATTCCTCGTATGTGTGAACATACCTGGCAATAAAGCTCTTTTTTGATTCTGATTCTAAAACTGGCCTGACTGAATATCCACTGTTAAATATATACTATTCAAAAATATACAGACAAATGTAAAATACAGTAAAACACTCTAAATCTGTTGAAACACGTCAATCTGATGGCGATCTGAATCCTGCAGCAGGATATTATTAGTAGATCGCTGACAGGAACTGTGAACAGCTCCGCCAGAGTGCGTCTGAATCTCATATGCAAGTTTATTTTACAGTCCACGGCAGAAACACCATGAGCCTCGCTAGATCCACCTGTATGGGTGCATGTCTGTTACAAAACACTTTCAGGACTTTACAAACACTTAAGATCATGAGGCTGTTTTTGCGGTGAGTTTGAAATAATCGATCAGAGAAAGGAAAATTGCACTATGATCATTTTAATATAGCATATTAATGATGAAATCCAAAAATTATAGGATAATATTGAGAGTTAATTTTAAGCTTGCGGCCTACCTGCAGGATCGCTGACGCCCACTAGTGGGTCGTAGCCCACTGGTTGAGAATCCCTGATCTAAAGCAAAGTTATACTTTTCGTAAAAGTAAAAAATGTTAAGTAAAACAGCAACAACAACAAAAATTATGGTTCTTTTGCAGGTTTTTCCTCAAGTTTTTCCTGAAATGCAATCAGAACTGTCTGAAGAATGCAGGAAATCCACGAGACATGCGCCGCTTTCAGGTAAACTATTTATATTCTAAAATGTTCTATTTTCAGGTATCTTGCCCTGTGTTTGTTTGTATCTCACTCACTCTCTCTCTCTCTCTCTCTCTCTCTCTCTCTCTCTCTCTCTCTCTCTCTCTCTCTCTCTCTCTCTCTCTCTCTCTCTCTCTCTCTCTCTCTCTCTCTCTCTTTCCCTTTCTTCAAAATCAAACTCATTAAATTGGCATGACAAATGTCACATATTTATTTGTGAAGCATATGTGAAGTTCGCTTTAAACTGAACATATGACAACAAATAACATAGTAGTAGTGAAAAAAAGACAATAATTAACAGTAACAATCAACATTTTTGCATAAAACAATAATAATACATTATAATCAATAATAAAAAATATATAACAATTTACAATTATCTATGTGTTCTGTGTGAATATGTGTACACTCATCTGTGCATGCATGTGTGGTGTTTGAAAGTTTATCTCTGATGAATTTATTGATCTCCTCTCTCTTTCTGTGACAGGCATCAATTTATTTCGCCGCTAGTATGATACAATCAGCTTTTTCAACGAATACATATTAAAGTTGTGTTTTATGGTCTAACTTAGTGAATTCAGGGTAAATTAGCTGGAATTTGGGGTAGAACGTTTCTCTAATGTGCTGATAGTTTGTGCAATGTGAGGAAGTGTTGCTCTGTCTCCACCTCTGCTTGGGCACAGTGTGAGCAGATGCGGTTCTCTCTGGGTTGCCAAATCTGTCTCTATTGCCCCTTCTCTACAGTCAGACTGTGGTTATTCAGTTTGTGTATCGTAATTGTTGTTCTTAATTTACTGTTCTTTACTGTACTTAGATATGTTGCTGTTCTATAATCTCTTTTTAGGTCCAAATAACATTCAAGTTTGCTTTGTTTTCCTACTGCTTCACTCTAATAAATCAGATAATTGGGCTGAATTCTGTAAATGAGTGTATCAGTGTCCTGATGCTGTCTGTTCAATTCAATTCAATTGATCTTTATTTCTATAGTGCTTTTACCATGTAAATTGTGCCAAAGCAGCTTAACATAGATGAGACTCTAGTAAATTGAAACTGCTTCAGTCCGGTTTTCATAGGTAAATTTCAGTTTAGTTCAGTTCAGTGTAATGTACTGTAAATGCCACTGCTGAAAAGCCTACTGAAGAACAAGTGCAATGATCCACAATCCAAGCAAGGTAGTGGTGACAGTGCAAAGAAAAAAAAACTTCACCAACTGACGAATGTGAAGAAAAAAAAAACTTTGAGAAAAACCAGGCTCTGGCCAAACTTCTTGTGCTTAGATGCAATCTAGGTGCCAGAGGCTTAAGAACGATGGATGCCCATTGTGAAAAAGCTGCAGGTCTGAATAGGTCACTGGCGGGTGTTCAGGTTAGCCCACGGGATCAATGCAGAGACCAGGGGCGCTCCTAGACATAAGTCTCTACTGGGGCACTGCTCGCAGTTTTTGTTTTTGCAAATTCACCAGAGGACGACGTGTACACTTTTTGATAATCTCAAATATCTCTTGTGCATTCTCTACTTGCGTAAATCCACCAGAGGGTGCAATATACACTTCACCCTACCAAGCCAGCTTGCTGTCGACTGACTGACCGACCGGCACACCCACCCCTTCCCTAAACCCAACCAATAGTGTTTTTAAAAGCAATCTAGAAAAAAAGCCATTGCATATTTATTTTGTTTATTTCTCTTTGTTTTACCCAGTTTCTGTAACCGTTCTTAGCCAGACTCGAACCCCGTCATCTCAGTCAACTTCGTTCCACATACCAAGTCCTACAATGAAAGTGTTTTTGACCACCAAAACCAAGTTTCTTATAGTCAGTTAAATGTCTGTTGAAGGAGCAGTATCAACAGATATTAAGCAGACAGCCTAGTACTACTTCAATGGACAATCAAAATAAAGTGATACCAAAACATGTTCCAATAGCAAATACAACTGGTTAGAAAATTATTATAAAAATTATCTAAATACAAAACAAAATCAATTAAATCCAAAGTTACAATAAATTGTAGTGATTTTTTTTACAGTTTGAACCCAAAGAATGACCAGTCCGTTAGATGAAGAAGAGCAAGAGTCAGAGATTCAAATAAATAAAGATAACTGAAGATATTTTGCAGTTTCATCAGCAGAAACCAGCTTCAACACTCGCAATGAGTTCCTAGGCCACTCTACCTACAAAAACCTATCAACAACAATTATACTCCTACATAATGTCATTAATTGCTTCGTACGTATAGGTGTTTAAATTTCCACGTGGGTGCATGCGTACAAGTCTGAACGATATCTCAATATCTCAAGCATAATGTCAGACATCCACTAGATTATTTAGTGCTGACCCCAGATCTGTGAAAGGATCCACAATCAAATAGAACACATACACACGCAAAGTACAATCTGTTTCTTACCCAAGGCTGTGTACTCTCAGACATGTATCAAAACATAAAAAAAAAGTAATTATAGAAAGTATAATCTACATTCAGGCTGCTATATTTTTACTACACAAAATCTATCTTGAATTAAAAAGAACATTAAACAAAATTAACACATAATATTTATATAAAAATCACTTTAGACAGTATTAACACATAGCAATACAAATAGTAAAACTGTTGTTTTCAATCATCAAGCTTTTCAGTTCCACCCAAAAGGTCTCCATGACCTCTGCCATGGTTTGTTGGCTCCTGAAAACAGTTACAAAGAGACAGGCAAATGCACTTAACATATTTATAGTAAGTAATGTGTTAACTTTATTCATTAGTCAAAAATAATTTTGAAGATTAAATACTGATTCAAATACTCATATGAATGAAGTAATGGGAAAGAGGATAAACTTTGATCCTTTCTGGGATGGATTTGAAGACAGAAATCTGAATATAAAGACAATACAGAACCTCAAATAAACTGATAAAAGGTGGAACACAAAGTATATGAAATAAAGCAAAATAACAAAAGATAAACTAAATGAATCAAAAATAAGCCAACACAAATAAACAGCAAAAATGATCAACCCCAAGCAAAAATATAATGTAAACAAAAACAAATAAATAATTAACAAATGGAATTAAATCAATAGAGGATCTATAAAGATAATGGGCCCTATCATACACCGGGCGCAATAAGGCGCGAGATGTGCATGGTGCAATTTGTTGCTATTTTCAGACCAGCGCAACAGTAATTTTCACATTTTGCGCTACGTTGTTTAAATAGCAAATCCATTTGTGGACTCATAGGTGTGCTGGTCTAAAAAGGAGGTGTGCTAAGGCGCATTGTTGGCACGTTGTTATTTTGAGGAACTAAAATAGACGACGCTTTTGACCAACTAAAAGCTGGTCTGAAGTCCAGCGCAGAGCGCATTAGTTATGCGCCTATGCAGGTCCAAATGCTTACTAATAAACACAAGATGTACAGCAATACACAAATATCTTTACATATGAAAATAAAAATGGAATAAAATGTTACAAAAACTATTATTTTCTACATAAGTATCAAAACCACTACCTTCATGACTTTACCTTATAGGGCTTTTATTCATGATAATTTGCATTTGTATAATGCTATTATTATTATTATTAGTAGTAGTAGTAGTAGTAGTAGTAGTAGTATTTATTTTATGCATATTTATATTTGTTTTAATAAAAACAAATTTAGATTTGTCCACTTGTTGGGTTTTGGAGACGTATGCATCAGCATATGGGGTATAAGAATACGATGTTTGTTTGGATATAACTCTTTATATACAAAAAAAAATGTTTGTCCACACTTTGCTATTATTGTTCATTTATTCGGTTGCTAAATATTAGGACTGAATTTAGAAATAGTTTTGAAACAAATCTGTGTGCTTAACAAACAAAATTAAAAATGTAAGCTAATAGGTGTCTTCAGTGGAGTGCGTACAAACTGTTTTCTTATCCACGAATGTCGAGTAAAGTAAATAGTAAACGTAAAGAGAAAGTAAAATACAATATAATAATAACTCCTTATATTTATATAGCGCTTTTCTGGGCGCTTTAAACATTGGGGGGAATCTCTTTATCCACCACCAGTGTGTAGCATCCACCTAGTGACGATGGCTGACACTAGCTGATTGGTGGAGAGGAGACAGAGTGATGAAGCCAATTATGATATGGGGAGGGTTAAGAGGCCATGATGAACAGAGGCCAGTGGGCAGATTTTTGGCCAGGATGCCGGGGTTAAACCCCTACTCTTTTTCTAAGGACATCCTGGGATTTTTAATGACTACAGAGAGTCAAGACCTCGGTTTAACGTCTCATCCGAAAGAGGCAGAAAGGAGGAGGCCTGTTCTTTATCCTCGCACAGATGGTCTGTTTAACTGTTTTCTTGCTAGTGAAGTGTTCAGTTTTTTCCTCTTATGAAGTTCCCCATGTAAATAGCAAATGCTCCATAGTGTGATGCAACTGACTCTTAAAGGGAATGGGAGATGAGACTCTGATTGGTTTAATGCACGTTATACTCAAAACACACCCATAACTCATTAGGAGAATAAGCACAGCCATGTTAAACCATGCGCCAGGGCGCAGGGTGTATTTTTCCATCCGTAAAATAGCAAAAGTAGATTCGGACACACCCTCAATGCTTTTGCACCATGCACTTTAGACTTTGCACCTAGATTGTTAAAACAGAGCCCATAAGCTCAAAATAAACAGCAATTGAACAAAAATAAAGTGAAATTTCCACAAAACACAACAAAGAGAAGGCTAAATAAACAACCATTAAACCCAAAATAAATCTAAATACGCGATTAAATCCGAGAGGATTAATGTTTTTCCAAAAGTCAACACAATGCAGTTCTGGCAAAAGCCAGCACAGCAAAACAAGAAAATCATGGACCTGCGTCTGGTTTTCAAAGCCGAGAAAAAGTGTTCCCAGATCTCGATGCATAAATAACTCAAATATTAAACAAAACTAAATCTCAACGACAAAAACAGATATGACTGCTTTTTCTATATATTTTATCAAGATTTATATTGTTTAGACCCATGTAGTAGAGAAGAAGCTGATGTACTTCTAAGCAACTTATCACAAGTATCAAAAGAAGAGAAGACTTGAGAACCCTGTGACAATGGCTGAACTTTCAAAAGCTGTTTTTGAGTTGAATTCTGGAAAGCCTTTGGACTTAAATTGGATTTGAGCATGTGAAATTCTGTCTTATGTTGCTGTGAAAAGGGGTGGAATTCAACAAGCGAGCGATTGGTCCATATTTTACATTTCTGTACAGAGAGGTCATGTCTTGATCTTCTATTGGTCTCATGCAGCCACATGATGCAATTTTGCAGGTCATATTTCACCAAGCTTGTAACTTGTAAGCTAACCAATGCAGCCAACTGCAAAACTTGTGTTTCCAGTCTGCCACATTCGCATCTGTATGAATGGAAGTCTATGGGTGAAAAGTGCAGCATGACCGCAACTTTACAGCCAAATTTTATTAGGCTCTTTGGGAATTGCTTGGTCAGGACCGATATAATGTATTGGTGGAAAATATTGAAACATAGATTCTGCCTTTATTTTGCCAGAGAGTATTTTAACTTTGATTTCTAAGAAAGTTGACTGTAGTTTTTTGAAGAATTGGCACCGTTTTTTTGTGTCGATCTAAAAAAAACTTCATAGAATATGTTGCTCACAATGATCAGTCTTATCGTATCCCTAACAGAACAATATTAGACAATCCTTTTTTGGTTAGAGACATTATTATAAAGGCAAACAGTTAGGCGAAAAAACCTGCCCTGCCACTAACCACACAAGTTTATCAACAAAACAATGTCTTTGGCCTGAACGGATCCACAAAGACAACATCCTTATAAAGAACTACCTTTAAAGATTATAGGGCATTTGTCGATTTATTTTGCAATGACCACCATTGGCTTCCTCCTGGGGTGCTCTATCTTCCTGTTGCAGAGGGAGGCCAATGTCTTATACGCATTAAATCAAATATTGCAGCAATAAGATTAGCAACATAGCTATATATATATATTAGCTATACATAGCTATATATATATATACACGTTAACGCACGTGATTAATTTGAAATATTTAACGCGTTAAAAAAAGTTAACGCATTTATCGCAGTTGCAGTTTTTTTTATTTCCTGTTGTGGTCGACGTGTGTTCAGGGCCGGGCACGCCCATAGAGGCGACCTCCTCACTTTCATCCGCGACACCCACCCCCTCCCTCGCGGTGCTAACTTTTAACCGCAAACCGGTAAGTTTCTATTTCACTTTCGGGTTGATGGCGGCGTGATCACGGTTTGCCTACAGCGCCAGTTCAGCTTGCTCCGGTCCTGCGTGTGTTTAATGTGCAAAGAAATATGGATAAAGGAGAATATGGATCCATGTAAATGTACTCAGTGAAAGCGCCAGATGATGTCACAAGCTGTCAAAGACATCCCATTCCTCTCTAAGTTGACTCCAAGCGCCCTCAACACTACACGCAACTTTTGTAAAGCGTCTGCTTCACGTTGATGTGTCAGAATCCTTGATTAAGATATAAAGCCATACTTTAGAACGCTTAGTTTAAGCAAATTTGATTCGATCGTGCGTGTTGATGATCTGAAGGGAGTGGGCTGCTCTCTCTCTCTCTCTCTCCCTCTGTGTGTGTGTGTGTGTGTGTGTGTGTGTGTGTGTGTGTGTGTGTGTGTCTGTGTCTGTGTCTGTGTGTGTTTTCTGAATGAGTGTATGGTCTGTATGGTGATCCTCCAGCATCTGTACCTCTCTCAGAACCTGTGCATGTGTTTAATATTAGGTAATATCAGTGTGTGCTTGTTTAACCTGCTAATGGAAGAGGAGCTGTGTGTGTTGTTCCCGATAATGTCAATAGACTGGTCTGTCTTAGCAACTGGTTAAATCGTCACCTTAGAATTATAAGGTTCTGTCTGACATTTTTGTCAAAATTTAGTTATTGACATTCTTATTATAAGACAACTTATTTACATTATGGGATGTTTTTTTATTAGTTGTTTACATTAAGACCTTTTATTTAAAAGCAAAAACAAATGTTACACACATACTGTTTGGTATGAAATGCAAAAACTTTGAAGCTCAATATCTCAAAATCATTCAGAACGCAGACAGAACCTTATAATTCCAGGGTGACGAAATGTTAAGGAGGACAAAGCTAAATTGTTTCTACTTTATAATTAATGTTCTCAACTCGCAATACAACTTTACAATAAATACAATTGTTTGTAATCAACACTTTATTATTATAATTTTTCAATTTCTATATTTGCAATGCCTGTATTTTGGATTTTTTTATTTGTGATTAATCATGATTAATCACACAAAAATGTGTGATTAATTAGTTATTTTTTTTAATCAATTGACAGCCCTAGTTTAGATGTTTTGTCACTATGGCAAAGGACCACTAAAATATCACTCATGTCTACCTTACAGTCTTAGCCCAGTCCTTAATTGACAATGGTTACTGTACTGTTTTTGTCTAGCTAACAGAATACAATTGTGTATAAACTGAAAAAAAAAGGATTTTAGGGTAAAAGTAGCCTCCAAGGTTTGACATCACGCATTGCACTCATACTGCCAAGGAAATGGTAACTCCTATTTTTATTGTAATGATCAACCACACACAATGTAACTTCCATATATCAGAGCAAAAAGAAACTGTATACAGCATAATAAACTGTAATATAAACGAACAAACAAAAAACTAGAGTGTTATAACTTTCCCTCCGAAAGTTTTGGATGATGGAGGACACTGTAGAGTGAGGCACATTTAGGCTGTACTCAGTGACCTGCTTCCACCATTGTGAGGCCATGGTTTATGACATGGTCTATAACTGTGGCCTGAATTTCATCCGGGACAGCAAAGTGTCTTCATGCACCACGGCCTCTTCCACCTATTCCACCACCACGCACCCTTACTCCTCCTCTTCCTCCTCTTCCTTCTCTTCCTTGAGCAGGCAGCTGCCCTTGTTCATTTACTTGGCCAGGTGTCTCTATGTTCAGAAATAGTGCTGGTCCTGCATGGTCAAGCTCTTTACATACATGTTAGGCAGCATTCACAGTCATGGGCAGCACCTGACAGGTAACTAAACATACAGTTTGATTGGTCATCTGAGATGTGTGAAACTCCTCCTTCATTAGTCAAGTTCTAATTTCACCTGACTGTCAATTGCTGTAATCAAATGTTCCAAGGATTCACCTACTGTATGGTATTCATGCAGGGCCAGAGCAAGCCGAACTGCCGCTCTAGGCAAAGGACTATCACGCAGCCCTCAACCCGAAAGAGAAAAGGAAACTGTCAGTACGTTTGGCTGGGCGGCGGGGCGCGTTTGCCGCGCCTTTGCCACCCTCACTATTATGCCGCCCTAGGTGGCTGCCTAGGTCGCCTCTATGGACGTGCCGGCCCTGTATTCATGGTATTATGGTCTTGATTAATTTTGACAAATGAACAGACTATTGTGCATGTAATGACGTATACAACGAAATGACGCTGACACATTTTGGATAGAACAACCATTAGACATATATGTATATATTTCAGGGTTTTTTCTTGTTCAAAATGAGTTGTAGGGGGTATACCATTTATTGCATTTTTACTACTTGAAACAAATGCATTTTGCATTATTCTTGTAAAGACAGAGGTGGTACGTTTGATGAAGGTAACCATCACGTAATTCTCTATGCACAAAAAGCCCTGCATATTTACACCTGCAGTGCAAGTATCTAAAGTTATTTATATTTACATTAATGCAGGGCAAATGTTCACTCAAATTGTTCTGTTATTTATGTTAAAATGTTTATATTAATGCATTGAAAAATAATGTTTTATATATTAACAACTGTATATTTCTGCAGTGCAGGCAACAACATAGAAATTATGTACAGAGTGCATTTATATAATTTTTACATGAATAAATCTAGGTTCATCATCTACTCTTTAATCTTTTGCTCAAGCTTTTATTAATGGGCATAAGGAAAGCCATTGTGTAAATCTGGTTGGTGCTAGCTGTAATAGAGAGACATGATGACTGTCCAGCTTGTTGCTTCAACCTGTGGATGAGATGCTCAGTGTGGACCCTCAGCCATGCGATGGACGGTGTCTTCCTCACAGTTGCTCTTACTCTGGACACGCTACTCTGGATGTTGTAAAATGCAAGTTGTGAACATAACTCAGATGTAATGTATGTAGATGTATAAATCAGAAAGAAATATATTCGGTTTTGCCCATAAATAATTGTGCTTAACTCATTTGTTTCAGTTCAGTTTATTATTTGACTATTACATGACACTAGAATGTTTATTCTAGTGTTTACAATGCTTTTCACTGGGATTGTCAGCCCGATCTGGTGCATTAATCAACTGCTGTGAGTTCTGGAGCTAAACAATAATGATGTTCCAGATGCTGGGCATCCACTGGCACAGGATCCTCGTCAATTCAAGTGTAAATCTCCTTTCTTTGCCATGCTCTAATGCATTTAGGTTTCGCCTCTATTAGATTTAATGTAGAACGCGCTATGTTGAAGTAATGAGACTGACTGAGATTCTATCGGAAACACGTCAGCGGAGTTCATACATAGAGTCCAATGGGAATTGGAGTTTATATCAACACAGGCTCATTGCGGATATGTAACCCTGTCTACATTTCTGCAGAGTATGAATTATGTAGCCAGAAAAAAAAACTATATACACTTGCATAAAAAAAAAACATATACACTTGTATTCTGAAAGACAGCATATGTTTTTAGTGACATGATGGTCCAGCTCATCTACAAAGACATCATAATGTTTCATCAAGCTGACCATTTCTTTATTTTCTTTTTTTTTTCAAGAAGTCAAGATGACTATAGATTTGAACAAAAACACACTCATACAACTTTTTATTTAACAATTGTTTAATATTGTATTAATATTGTGTTTTACAATATTAAACACTATTGTTATATCAACACAGGTTCATTGTGGATATGTACCCCTGTCTATATTTCTGCAGAGTATGAATTATGTAGCCAGAAAAAAACTATATACACTTGTATAAGGAAACATATACACTTGTATTTTGAAAGACAGCACATGTTTTTTGTGCAGCGTTTTTATATCCAAGCGGAATCTCTTTTATAGAACCAGCAATTTAACTGAATCTGGTCAGTTCTTTAATAATGCCCTTGTTAGGTAGAGTAGTGTGAGTGGGAATTGAGCAGACATAAGTCATCCGATCAAAGATAAAGAACACTTTAGAAAGCTTGTAGAGAGTTTACAGTTCTTGAGTTTGAAAGTGTAGCTTAATATGAGTGGATTTGTATATGAACGCATTTTACTACAACAATGCTCTGAATGGTTTCGTGTTAACTATTAAATGGATTGTTAAAGTGGAATCTGAGTCATTAGTGCAATATTTAACAAAGTCACAAGAGGCCACTATTGTTCTGTATATACACATTGCAGCCTTTTCTACAGCTGCCCTTACATTTCTTTGCAATTGTGTAATTCAGAAAAGGTACTTTGGCAAAGGGTTAACTAAGTGGTACTTATTATGGCACAGTTAAGAGGTTAATGGGCCTGTTAATGGGACAAATATAAGTTTTCCCCTTGACTTCCACTTCTGCAGTCCTAACTTTCCCATCATCTACAGGAAAAAAAAAACTTTGTCCCTTGTCCAACTGGCCACAGAGTTTGAGGTAATTGATGATCAACAATCATGACAACTACACCTGGCTGCAGATTCTCTGTGCAATTTCTGCCAGATTTGCAGCTGTGGGAGATAGGTGCAAAAGAATTGTTTACAGGATTGGTCTGCTAAAAGCTGACTGTGTCTCTATCTCCATTTGCTCAGAAACTCTGATTCAGGGTATATTACCCGTGGCAAGGTTTAGTCAATCCGCCCTATGAGCAATAAGTTGATTACTTTGCAGAGAGCTAATTTTTGAAGTTCTTATCTCTCTTTCCCAACAGCTTCAAAAATGTGACACTCCAGGGGGGTTAAACTTAAAATTAATCTAGTGGCTGGCCAATTGCTCTTTGTAGGAAAGGACTGAGAGCAGTGAAATCTTCATTTAGTGTTGTTGCCACCTCTGAAATTGGTTCCTTGATCTTTGGAGTACCATTAGAAACATCTGTGTCCATCTGACAGTTAAATATAGACCCCCATTGTTTCTCATGTCTGCACCCAATCTTGTTGAGATAAGAGCCGAAACAATCAACTCTAGTTGAGTAGAAAGCTGGTTAAATCAAATGCAGTTTTGAAGGAGGGAGGTCCTCCATTTTGGCAATGTTGGGGTGACCGCTCCACTGTTTACAGCCTAAGGATGTGCTCTGGTGCTGCCAAATATCCTCTTGGCCTCTCAATATCCAGTACTTATGACATACCTCAGCAAACACTCTCTGTGCTCCAGGATGATGTGAGGTTCTATCAAAGTCCTGTATGATGAGTCTGCTCAGGGGATGCTTAGGGTCGAGAACTATGGGGTGAATGGTAAATTCGTCAACCTTGTTTAGCTGCATATTACTGTCATACTCTGGAGCAAGTTACAGGAGATGACTGGTCATTGATCTGGGTTTACCAGACTTAAGATGGACCATCTCAACTGGAAAACTTTGGGTTTGTGCTTGACAAAGTAGGGTTCAAAATTATTTATAAGCTTCTGCTGTTAGCACATCAGATGTAGCAGATCCATGCAAGACTTGCAGCTGTAAGTAGTTCCTTATAAGAATCAAACTGGTTGCAATTAGGCAAGGCCGAGTGGAGCACAGGACTTGTAAGTCCACAAAATGTTAGTTGTTTTAGCTCAACATCTTCAGAAGTTAGTTGTGGGAGAGGTCTCTTAGGCCACTGATCTAGAGACAGGATAAGGAATGATGGCCTTGACTCCATCTGCTTTGCCTAGCTAGCTCAGCCAAAATCTTGCCTCTTGTGTTATCCTTGGGACTAGACTTGCAATCAACATGACGTCAGTCCTTGGAATCTGTTATTTCCTGTATCTTGCCTATTCTTGTTTTAACAAACACTTTAAATTGGCAAGAGTCAGCTTGTATCTATGCCAGCACAGTCCTGGAATCTGACCAGAGTGTGAGCTGACTTATAGGAAAACTGACTTTAGTAATTTGCCAAGTTGCGCTCCTGTCAAAGCAGCACATAACTCAAGTCGAGGTATGGACTGCTGTTTCTTTGGCAAAACTCTGGAACGGGCAGTGTTTGGAGGTATGCCACTGAGCCATAAACTCATTCTGAAGCATCACCGAAAATATGTATGCTGATACAGATTATCTATCTAACATAATTTCTAAGTGACATAACATCTAGAAAATGGAGATGTGATGAATATCTGGAAACTCTTGCTCCCATCCTTGCCAGGCATGGAGCAGCTTATTAGAAAGCTGAAGATCATCCTATTTACTTTGCTTGCCCCAGAGATGCTCAACTAAGACTTTAGCTCTTATGGTAAAAGGGATAATGTACCCCAGTGGGTCATACTGACTGGCTAGAAATTTGAAGATATGGTGCATAATAGGGGTTAAGCATATAATAGGATGATACTTGTATGACAGTCTGTTAGATGTACAGTGCCAGTATTGTCCAAGTGCAGATTCTTGTGCATCGGGTTGCTCTTGGGCTAGCCACAAAACCAGGGTACTTGACTTAGCATCAGACGAGATAGTACTTGAGGGAAAATGTCCCACTGTCTCAGATGAAATACTCCAGTAGCTAGGAGGTTGTGTAACTTGAATGCCAGGTCCCTGGCCTCTTCCTGAGAATCAAAACTCTGAAGAAAATTGTCTACAAAGAAGTGCTTCTCTATGCTTTCTCTGGCATCTTCCTCTGGCTGACTATGATCAATAATGTGCTTCTAGAAAGCAAAAGTAGGTTAGCAAGGGCTGCACGTCACCTGCATAGGAGAACTTGCCACTTTTTTTGGGGGGAGGGGGGTGGCTGAACTTGGCTGAGGTCCATCTAGAGGAATCTTAGCAGTGGGCGGTCATCTAGTAGCAGTCTCAAATGATGGACACACCTTTAGTGTTGCTGCTCAATGCAACAGTCTCATTATACAGAATCTCATGAGAACAGACATCAGGGAAGGACCCAGTGTGGGACCAGGAAAAAGCCACTGGTTGAGAATTTTCCCTCTATTTTGGAATGAACAGTTGAATACGACTCTGTTTTTCCCTTTATGATATGTCATGGTGGGGAATATACCATGACTTCTTTGCTTAAGCTAATTAATCTGGAGATATCACTGGTGCATATCCAGCCTCCTTTAGTTTGTTCATCTCTAACTGGTAGGCTGTGGCTTGGGTGAAATCTTCAGCTAGTCAGTTCTTGATTCCTCTGAGACAAGGCAAAGTGGTATCTGGTGAGCTGCAAGAGGTTCATATTTTCCACCCACAACAATGTTGTGGCATATCTGGTATCTCTATCTATCTCAACTCAAAAAGACTTGGACTCAAGCAGTGAAAGATACTTTTGATCTTGCTTTGAATGAGTAATGCGTTTCTCACTGCGGTACGGGACCTAGTTGCCACAATTTCTATACTTGTCTATAGGTCAGAATGTGGCTGTAGAGTACCTATGAAGAGATACTGCTGCTAGAAAGGCTGTTCTTGATCTTGTGTGTGAGCCCTTGTAGAGTCCAATCCCAATCACAGCGTCTTGGCTGTAAAGGCATTACGAATCATAAAGGAAGTTCTAGGTTGTGACACTGGCAACACTGTGAAAGTTACTGAAGCTCCATGCAGAGTGTGAAGGTCTTGTTAGACAGTATAAAGAAAAAACTCTCAAGTCTGTCAGTCAATCTAAGCTGCTGCACTGCTGAATTCAGGAGGATGGTGTGTTCAGCCCTATCATCCAAAAAATTCATTGGTCTCTAAGCAACTGCTATTCCTCAGAAGTACTTTACAAATCTTCAGGAAAACCTGTCGTCTGTCAAAGAGCCGATCTAGATATAGTGTTTCTGTGGTTGTGTTCACTAAACAACTTCCTGCACTGCTGACTCTAGGTGCCTCAGGTAACTGAACAAAGGATCGAACATAGAGGATGCACAAATGGCGGCAATTATAACTCTTGCAGGGTGTCTTGAGATTACACTATGTGTAAGAGAAACTAGAACACCCATTCAGGTAGTGGTATTGAGCATCACAATATGGGCAGAACATTTTCTTATCTTTGGACTTTGGGCCAGGAGATTTATCTGGAATGTCCCTACAGTCTTTCTCTGTACCAAGGAAGATATTTGTGGCCTTAGTTGGCTGTCTTGGATCTCTAAGATTGTGTTCCCTCTTATAGTTGGACACTGGCTTACTCTTTGGAAGAAAGAATCAGGTGCTGTCCTCTTGAACTTGGAGCTTAAACTCAAACCATGCAGAAAGATTCAAAACTTGTAAAGCTTGTCTGCTTTAAAACTTGTCTGCAGGTCAAGTGGAAGCTTACACAACAGTCAAGATACATGGAAACCATACACTAACTACATGTATCCTTTATTGCCCAGTTGTTGAAGCATACACACAAGAAAATAGACTTTTAGTGTAAACATCCGGAAGGCTCTCATCTATACTTGTTCATCTCATGATAGACATTTTACATGATAGGCATTTGTCATAGACATTTGTCCATGAGCTCAGTTATCTTCAGTTATCTTCTGTCCATATTGTTGGTTAAGTGCCCCTATAGTATCTGAAAAGGGATATATGAGCTGCAGTAAGAATCTTTAATTTACAAAGCTTCGTCTAATTTCAAGTTATCAACAAGGATTTGATACCTTTACTTTTGTCAACTCTGTCATAGGATTTCTAGGGAAATTACTGATACTGTTATGGTTGGGAAGGAGTTGAAAGTGATATGTTCTCTGACTGCTAAAGCCTCTGTCTAAGTCATGCAGGCAATCTTGATTTTGCACTGTTGCTCAGTCTCTGACGTAGCTTGGATTGAGGCAGAGGGTTTACTAGTAACTGGTAGAGTGTGGAACGGGGGAAAATGCACTCTGTGGATGATGACTGGACTGTTCATTAACTGCAAGTAGGCTCAACCTTTTCCAAAGCTCCATTCTTTACTTTAAGCTTCCTTATCTGCTCATACGAATGATGTCATAGTTCCTCAGTCTCTGTCTGCAACAGCTGGAACCAGAATGTCTGATGACAGCTCAGGATTGTTTAAAGCATGTGATTACTGTTGTTCATGCTCTTTACTAGGACATAGCAGCCTTTTCTACAGCCCTTATTATTAAAAAATGGGGACACATTAGAGACTATTACTCTTGATGCTGAGGCTAACAACAGTGTAATAGGTATGTATTTTTTATTTATTTATTTATTTATTATTCAATCTAGAAGTTTACTTTTGAATCCTACCTTAGCTCCTTCTATTCAATTCAATTCATCTTTATTTGTATAGCGCTTATACAATGTAGATTGTGTCAAAGCAGCTTCACATGGAAGTTTATAGTGAATTGAAAAGTGTCAGTTCAGTTTTCAGTGTTTAAGTTCAGTTTAGTTTAGTTTAGCTCAGTTCAGTGTGGTTTAATAATCACTACTGAGAGTCCAAACACTGAGGAGCAATTCCATCGATGCGCAGCTCTACAGATCCCGAACCATGCAAGCCAGTGGCGACAGCGGCGAGGAAAAAAACTTCACCAATTGGCGAAAGTGGAGAATTTAAAAAACCTCGAGAGAGAACAAGGAGAACATCTTCAATCAAAGTATTTACCTCTGGAACACACCTAAAACCATTCCGTTGGATGAAAGGTGATGCTCCCCTCTAAGGGGTAGATGCCATCCTGCCACAATCATACAAAACATGCACTAAATAAACAAACAAACAAAAAACAACGCAAACAAACAACAAAAAAAATAAACTATCCTACTCCTAAAAGTGTATTCAAAAAGTGTGAAAAAAGGAAGAGGGTAAAAAGTACTTTTAACTTTTAAAACTCTTTTTAATATAAACCATTTCCAAAAACAAATCACTTCTAAAAACAACTAAACAAAAACAACAACAACAATAATAATAATTCTATCAAAATTTTATCCTCTAAGATCTTAGATATACACACAATATATATATATATAT
>CAIGQZ010030887.1:0-15332 GCA_903798205.1 Danio tinwini | reverse complement strand
TATATATATATATATATATATATATATATAATCTTTTTTTCTGATTCAAAAAATAATAATTTCTCATCTCGAGCACACGGATCTGCTTGGACAACACTGAATTAAATCACATCCAGTCGGCCGGTCGCATATAGTCTAGTCGCAGGAGTTCAAATATTTTAACAGATCCGCAGCTCAAATCGTATTGAAATTTTCCGCATACAGAGATGATCGGAACTCCATGCAGCTCCCGGACTACTCTCCATTGGAAATTAATGACCTCCGGTCTGACGCTTGTCGTGTGCAATGGAAAGACGGCTTTACACTATTGGTTGAGACAGCAATACTGTTTTGATTCAGTTCATACATTAATTCATAAATTTTCCTTTGGCTTAGTCCCTTATTTATCAGGGGTCACTAGAGCGGAATGTTTTACACAGCGGATGCCCTTTCATCTGCAACCCAGTACTGGAAAACACCCATACTCTCTCACATTCACACACACACTCATACACTACAGCCAATTTAGTTTATTCAATTCACCTATAGCGCATGCCTTTGGACTGTGGGGGAAACCAAAGCACCCTGAGGAAACCCACACAAACACAGGGAGAACATGCAAACTCCACACAGAAATGCCAACTGGCCCAGCTGGGACTCGAACCAGCGACCTTCTTGCTGTTAGGCGACAGTGCTAACCACTGAGTCACCATGCCACCTTGATCCAGTTGGAATACTCAAAAACAAAACAGAAGTTTAGTGCTAATGGCAAGTGCTGTTTAACCAATATAAATAATAATTTTCAAGGTGTGAAAGTGAGACGAGTGTGAGAATATTGGACACGTGGAGCCTTCAACTGAAAAGATGCTAGCCATTCTTAGCGAGCCAAGACTTGGCTGAGTGAACTGTTACTGCAGAACAAGCCAAAGGAATCCAATGCAAACTTGTAGAGTTTTGTGGTTTCACCCGCCATTCCTCTTGACTCTTTTTTTTTTTGGAAAAGAAACATTCAAGTAAGCGAATATAAGATTAATAGGGAGAAAAAATAAGCTTGCCTAGGTCTCGTTAGTTTTGCTAATGCAATGGATCTGGGTTTTCTCAAGGCTACACAGCTCATTTAGTGGCAAATGTATAACCAAAAGACCTGACTGATGCTTTCCCAAGAGGAACTGCTGTGTATGACAATGAACGTTTTGAGTAGGAAATAGAGCACCATGAAATGGACATGCTAAACTTTTACTTGAATGTCAGTAATATGTCTGTCAACAAGTCACTGACTTGAGGTTACCTACTGTACAAGTTGGTCACAGTATTGCATGGTATCGTGATTGATGGAGAACTGCAAAACCGTGTGGGATAAATTTCATGCAAATGAAGTCCAAGATCTACGATCTGAGATATCGAGATTTGTAAAGTATAGTTCATTTAGCACGCAGAACTGTTTCATTTAATTCTGTAGCATGTTCCTAGTCAAACAAACCATCTTATAGCATTCAAGACCAAACATCTGATCAGGAAGCTTTTGCAGCCAAATCAAACTTTGCAGCTGACAGAAAAGTTTGTGAACTTGCTAACAAGCCAATCAGAGTCTGTTTGACAAATAAGCTTTTGTAAAGCCTGTTCTGTACTACTGATCTTCTCAGTGAAGACATCAATAAACATAAAACGAGAATAAAGATATTGCAAATTACATCACTTGAACACAGAAAAAACCCTGAAATAACAATGGTACAAGACAGCAAGTTGGTGTAACTTGGCACTGGGGTCATCTGGAGAGACGTCTCTTAGACAAACATGACATGGGGAGAGCACAGTGGTGACTTTGCTTAAACAACAAGAAACCCACAGAGTGATCCAACTGAAACAGCGTGATCTCACGCAAAAGAAAAGCTCAGTTTCAAACATTTTGTCTTCTTTGCAGCTAATGTCAAAAGAAGACATAGCTTACAGCAAGCTCTGTGTTTGTGAATTATGGTTTAGTTAAGTATAAACTTCAAAAGGCTAAAGCACAATACCACAACTAACAGGTTTTCAGAATAAATCACAAATACTAATTGCATGAGTATAATTATTAGTTGTACAATTAAAGTAAAGGAGTGGTGTTGTAAAACCACGAAAAAGGATAAAAAAACATTAAGAAAGCACTATAATATCAGTGTACCCAATAAAATGCAGAAAATGCTAACAGGGAAAAAACTCACTGATTACACGTTTTACCTTTGAACATAACATAACAGCAACACAATCCTGTACAACACATAGAAGAAGCTAATTGACAAAATACTAATTATAGCACACAAATCAACTGGATCTTGAGATGAAAACATATTTCTATTATGTATGACTCAAAAACTGTTCAAAATATTAGCAGTGTGAAGTTTAATGAGAGCATTCATTCTTTGAGAAACAAAAGGTTACCACTGATGGGCCTTAATTGTGGATTGTCAGCAATGTGACACACAGTACTCAGATACTGAATTCAAGCCTCTGTACTTCATGAATACAGTGAATTATGGTGGTGCAAAAATCATGGTACTGAAATGTTTCTCATACTATGCCTATTTAATGTTTAACAAGTTACATAGGCCAGTTTGAATAAATCTAGTATAAAAATGAATCGCTGAAAAAATCATATGGGAGTCATTGGGATAATTAGATAAAAATAAATGGGGCTCAAAATAGGGGCTCTTTAAAAATAATAACTTTTTTTTTTATTTACTTATGGCACTGCTGTTTTGTAAACCAATCAGGGCTTGACATTAACTTTTTTGATCAGCAGCCACAGTGGCTAGTAGTTTTCTAACGTTACTAGCCACTCTGCATTTTCACTAGCTACAATTTTGTTGTTGGGGAAAATATTTTTATATGCATAAATATGACTTTGACATGCTAAAGCTACTTGAATTAGAATTTTTTTTTGTCCACATGCCTCATTCATTTCACGTTTTGTGTGTCGTGTATGAGCAAATGGGTCATGGTTTCATAGTGTTTTACTGCAAACAGTTTTTATTTTACATGACTTTTCAGAACTCAAAATTAAAGATTTACCAAATTTATCTCTGACCACACCAAAAAATAATTATTTTTAACCACAAATTTTAAATGTCAAAACAAGCTGAATATCTGTATACTATACTTTTTATTTAACAAAACATTTCTTTAAAAAAAAAAAGAAAAAAAGAAAAACAATTGACTTTTAAAAATAATTACTGTCATGTATCAAACATATGCACAGTAATCTGTCCTCGGAGGTCTCTCAGATCACCAGTTAACTACACATACATGGAGAGTTCATCTCATATTAAAGCAATTTTGTTGTAAAAAATGAAATTAAACCATATTACCAAAAATAACCGTAGGCAAAAGAAAGCAGGTGAAAAACATACTGTGTGTGATAATGAAAAGATGATCGCACGTTAATGCCAAATTGATAATCTGTTCAAAGCGAAAGCAACCGGTGCTGTTTACAAAAAGACATATTTGGAGCTCTTGAAAGCAGCAAGACTTTGGGTGCATGAGCATAACTTTTTGTCTGGTCTATATGAAAGAGAACCGATCACAGTTGCGTTTCAGGCACGGTTGTTTCAAGCAAGAAAACAGGAGCGCGCATGCATTTTAGTCGCGCGCATCACATCAGCTGTTAGCGCGACTGATCATCCTCTCATTCCTTATTCACCTGCTATCTATTGCTCCCGCGAATGCAATTATTTTTGTAAGTCGTGCTGCTTCTCGATTCTAAGATCACATTTGCACGCATATAGTCAAACCCTGCTTTTAAGAAAACCACAATTTAAAATTATTTTTAACCAGCCACAGTGGTTAGTAGGAGTGTCTGTCTTACACACCAAAGCTGAAATCTACCCGCATTTGGCAGGTGTTAATGTTAACCCCTAAAACCAATTGTATAATAACGAAATAAATAAATGATGTCAGGGCAGACATTATTAGATAAACTAACCAACCGTTAGTTCTTAAGTTTATAAACACAGGGTACAACTCCTGTCTGAAATCTAGAGTTTATATCAAAAGTCTCTCGGTGTAAGCCACAATATGGCTTTCATATTTTCAATCTGGTGTTATATCTCATTTCATACCATAGCGGGTGAGATAAGAGATCAAACGGAAAACAGCACATTCTTTTCTCAGAAGGAAACTTACATACAAAGCCAAGCACGCCATAAACATACTATGCTCCCAATAATTTCAATACAGCATTTTATTGAGGCTATCATTCACGTCACATGACTTCAGACAGGCAAAAACAGCACATTGATGGACGACCCTAAACCCATGAGAGCAAACGCACACACATTGACTGATGGATAAATACAAATATGAAAGCAGGTAGTGAGAGAAAATATAGATGGATAGAAGTGCAAAGAGATGTGTGCGACTGACAGACAGCGGTAAAAGGTGACTGAAAGACATGGACTGATATATATTTTGAAGGACATACTATGAGTTATTACATATGTTTATTGAGCGATCGTTCTCTTTCTTTCACTTCTTGGCATCACTACAGAGAGCTGAGGAAGAGGGGGAAACAGGATACCTCCTACTACTCTCTGGCCCTGTTGACCGGCGGCCGAGGGACCCCCACTTTGGGAACCACTGATCTTTTCATTGTAAAAATATACTTATTTGTTGCTTTCTGGACTGTTTTTTTTTTGTATTTTTTTCTGGCATTTACAGAATGATAATTAAAATCACTTAATTAAAATAAAGCAGATGATGTACAGCGTGGAAAACAAGTATTGAACACGTCACCATTCTTCTCAGAAAACATATTTCTAGAGTGCTGTTGACTTGAAATTCTCCCCGGATGTTGGTAACAACCAAAGAAATCCATTTATGCAAAGAAAACTAATCTAATTAGTTTACAAATGAAGTTATGTGTAATAAAATGACATGACGCTGGGAAAACGTATTGAACACATCACAAAAAGGAGGTGTAGAAAGGCAGTCAAAGTCCAGACAGCAGCTGAAATCTCTCAGTAGTTATTTAGCAACCCTCTGCCCTCAGTGTAAATTAATATTAGCTGCTTCAGTCCAACATCTACATTAGCAGGAAGATGAAACCAGGGTGGACATTTTAGCAAGACAATGATCCACAGCCAAAGAAACTCTCAAATGCTTTCAGAGAAAGAAAATCAAGCTTTAGAATGGCCCAGCCAATCACCTGACTTGAATCCAGTTGTGAAAAACTCACACCTGAGTGATTCACTTGACTTCAATTTCCATATGAGAGTTTTTTAAGCTGCCATCACTAACAAAGCCTTTATATAAAGTATTAAATACGTTTCAGTAGTTCAGTATTTTTTCCTTGTGTCATTTTATTGTTATTACACATAACTCATTCTTCAGATTTTCCTGTTTTGTTTTATTTATATGTTTGTATTGTTTGGGTTTTTACTAAAATCTGGTTAAATTCCATGTCAACAGCTCCTTTAGAAATATTATTCCCAGGAAAAACATACTTATTTTCCCCACTGTATCTCCTTTTTGTGTTTCTATAATATCTTAAGGATTTAAAATTGCATGAAGCTAAACAAATGACAGCCAAATTTCATTCCTGGGTGAACTTTCGCTTTTAGAAAACTGCAGCTTATCACTTCTTTTTTTATTTTCACACAGTCACATCTTCCAATACGCAACCCTTCTGTCAAAACAAGCAACAGCCTCATAAAACATAACAGATTCACTGCCTTTACCCATTGCCAAACATTGCTCAGAAATCACCAATGGATGTCCATTTGGACGAAAACAGCAAATAACAAAACGCAGGCACGTGTTGTGAAACATACCAGATGCCTTCTCTCCGTACTGACGCCCTTTCAAGTGGTTGGCAGTAACCCCAAAGGTTACCCTGACCTGCATCTACTGCAACGCTACACCACAGGACAAGCTGTCAATGGAGGCAACATGGCGGAATTGTATTAGCAAACATCACTTGTCCATATTTCCTTTGAGTAATGGATCGGCATGACATCATCGGAGCGCTCCTCCAGATCTGTGAAGTGAGCGGCACTTTCCAGATGTCCATTAAAAGGGATCTGCAGTATAATGCGACGCCTGTAAAACATCATATACATGTCAAGATCACTGAGCACCCTAATTATTTCTTCATGCAAGAAAGCAGAACTCCGCTGGTATACAAGTTGCCCGCCAGGATACTATCATCAGGAAACATCCAGAAAGTAAGGATGCAATGTATGACAATATCTGATCGCGAAAAAGTTGTCCATTTTTTCAGAAATATTACTGTATTGTGCAAAAATGCATGCTGCATCAGCTGCAGATTTATGGGCTGAAAATAATATGCTTATAAAATATGTACGTTTAAATAGTGCTGGGCGATATGACATTATCATTACTGCAGAATAAATTGTCGTCTATAATAGTTTTGTTATTCTGTGTCTGCCACATCATGTAGACAATTGTGTGGCCAATAAGTGTGTCTGCTCTGGACTTTAGATCAGGGGTGTCAAAGTCAGTTCCTGTTGGGCCGCAGCCCTGCACAGTTCAGTTCCAACCCTGCTCCAACACACCTACCTGTAGGTTTCAAACAAGCCTAAAGGACTCAATTAGTGTGATCAGGTGTTTTTAATTAGAGTTGGAACTAAACTGTGCAGAGCTGCGGCCCTCCAGGAACTGATTTTGACACCTTTGCTTCAGATGTCAAAATCAGTTCCTGGAGGGCCACAGCTCTTGGATAAGTGACCTGAAACTAAGAATCTGAGTACAGAATAACTCTGTGTACAATATCCCTCACAAATTTAAACAGTCAATTGTTCAGCGCTACAACCTCTGCGGACTAACAGTCCACCCTGATTCCTAATGCCCGCCTGGTAACATGACAAATTTACATTAGGGGTGGGGGGGTGGGGGGTCAAAGTGACAACTCATAAAAGATTTAGTCAATCACAATATACAGTATCATAACTATTATTTAGTGAGCAACTTTTGATGCACTTTACCTAATCAAATAATAGTATTAATATATTGTGATTAACTGAATTAGCGACCTGAAACTGAGAATATGAGTACAGAATAACTGTGTACATTATCCCTCACAAATTTAAACAGTCAACTACATTTAGACTTTAACATTTTAGAATTTAAACTGTGCAGCACTACAGCCTCTGCTGACTAACAGTCTACCCTGAATCCTAATGCCCGCCTGGTAACATGACTAATTTACATCAAGGGCTGGTGGTGGTGGGGTGGGGGGGTATGTGCTGTAAATCTTAGACATGGATAAAAGAAAAATAAACAAATTACATTAAGTCTTGTTGATATATTGGTCAGCCATCAGCAGGTCATACGGAGCAGAGCAAAGACGCCTAATAAGTCCTTAGGGCAGGGGTGTCAAACTCAATTCCTAGAGGGCCGCAGCCCTGCACAGTTTAGTTCCAACCCTAATTAAACAAAAGTGATCAAACTAATTGAGTGCTTTAGGCTTGTTTGATACCTGGAGATAGGTGTGTTGAAGGAGGGCTGGAACTAAACTCTGCAGGGCTGCGGCCCTCTAGGAATTGAGTTTGACACCCCTGCAGAGGAATAAAGGTCAAACCACAGCTGATTAAATCATTTTAAAACAGATAAGTGATATTCTAAGTTGATCTCTCTCTTTTGTATTTTGAAGTGCTGTATTTATACCATAGTTGTGTATAAACCATCTGGGAGTGTTTGCTTTGGATTTTTCGGGGTTAATTATTGTGATATTCCTGCAACAGAGAAATACTGGGCAATCTCTGTTGACTGAGATGGCATTTTATGCCGTTCAGCCTTATAATCTTAAAAAGTGAGCAAAATCACCTGTTTTGTCATCACCCTAGACATTATGCTAGAGAATAATTTAAAGACATTAGTGAATGAGCAATTGTTTCTGCTGTTCTGACGTCAGTTGCAGATGTGACTGAATGGCGAAAGAAAGCAGTTCCTCATATAATAGGGTTTTTGAAACTTTCCATGTTTGTTTCTTTTATATATATATATACACGACTATGCCGTCAAACTGCTGTATAAATGCAATAACACACTAGTAACAGTGCGATATGGCTGTATATCGGCACTGGTGGGGGGCATTCAAGCATGCAGCCTCGAGCCAATGCACGCCTCCCTCCAGTACCGATATACAGCCATATCACACTGCTACGAGTGTGATATTGCTCATATGTATAAATGTTAGCTCTATTTAGAAACAAAGCATCAATTGGAGTCATAAAAGCACAAGTTTAATTTTATTTTAATGTGAGAAACTAAAACTAATGGGGAATAAAACTCTCAAACCTAAATCAACCTGTAATTTAACAATTTTCAAAAGCATTTTCAAATTCTGAAGAATTTAAGTAGATTTATTCCAACCGTTTTTATTGATATTCTGGAATAACTATCTATTTAAATAACTATATCATGAAAAATGCTGTTAAATAAATGTATTTAAAAAGTGTTTAATGTTTAAAATGTTTAATGTCTATTAAATAAATAGAATTTTGGTCATTCTGCCCATTCCTTCATCTACTTTAAAAAATAGAAGGGCAAAAGAAAATGCTGACATGGATTTGACTGAGGACCCCCAATATTTTTCGAAGTGGTTATGAATATATATATATATATATATACCTTGTGCACAATGGTGCACACATACCAATAGGCCCAAGAGTCTATTCATTGTATATTTTGGAGAACTATCTACTTGGAGACTATCCTCCATGTTCAGTTGTGGCCTGTATATATTTTTAATGTACATGAGTGCCGTAAAAGTGTCAGAGAGTTTAAGCTGTTGCCATAAAATCATTGTGCTGCATTGGACGCCATTGCTGTGTCTTTATTATAATGTAACTATACCCCAGAGGTCGCAAAAAAAAAATTATCAAAAGGCTGAAGGCTTTTTATTTGCATGTTGTTTTTTCATTGTTTAATATTAACATGTTAACAATGTTAACTACTACTTTGTTCTTCAGTAGGTTATGGTTTATTTCTGAAGAATTTAAGAAGATTTATTAAAAAAAAAATCTTTACATTTTGGAATAACTATCTATTTAAATAACCACATCATAAAAATACTCTTAAATAAATGTATTCAAATATGTTTAATGTTTAAAATGTTTAATGCCTATTAAATAAATGGAATTTTGGTCATTCTGCCCATTCCTACATTCACTTTAAAAACAGAAGGGCAAAAGACAATGCTGACATGGGTTTGACAGAGGACAAGTCTTAAATCTTTTGCCAATGTAAAGTTTTTCAGGGTGGGGGGTTACAAATAATGTTTATTTTGTGGTATTGTCATTGTAAGCATTTTTAAATGTCTTCCTTTTCAGAATTGCATTAATCCTATACTTGATTAAAATGTGTTGGAAATGTACATTGGCTTAAATGGTCTGTAATTGCTTTGCTTTGATGTTTTGTTACCTTGTAGAAAAAGCAATTAGTTTGGCTGTACTGTGACTTGGTAATCCTTTAAAAAACCGTCATAAAAAAGAATCATGCTAAAATGGCAAAAATCAATGTTCTGTCCTACCAGAATGAGCAAAAAAGTTTTGGATGGAAAGAAGCATCTGACAGGAACAGGTCATGTTTGGTGTTTTTATCAGACGCAGACTTGTGTTCTAGTAGTCGTCTGCAATTTATGTCAGGTATGGTGTAAAGGGCTGAGTTTTGGATGTAAATATTGGCGTTGGAAGACTTCTGAAAGGTGTTGGTTTCTAAAATAACACAGCTTTGAGCTTTTTATCTCTGGCCTTGACAGGAGTAGCAGCAGGTACTTCGGGCTGGGGTAAGGTGCAGATTTTTGGCAGGAGATCACAGGACGGTCAATTCGGCATAAAGAGAACTAATGACACCAGGAGGACCGATGCGGGACCGTAGAGTAGGCTTTTCTCTCATCTCTCTGTAACTGTGAGTGTTTGTCTTTCATCTGGCTCTCGCAGCTGGAGCTGATTAAAGCATCAAACCACGCGCTGAGAAAAGTGATAGATGGAGGATCTCAGAGAGGAGAAGCAGAGACAGACGGGTTAGTGGCTGCAGGAGGAGTTATGGGCACAAAATGGACTTGAAGTAAATAATAACTCTGTGTGCTTCTGGAGAATGCTGCATATAAATAAAGGTTTTAAAATGGATTTAAGTAAACACTGTTGTGTTGACAATGTCAGATGAGGAGGTGAAATTAAAGACTCAAAATTGAGAGTTCTGTCAGTTATTACTCTCCATCATGATGATCACCGCAGGCAGTTTATTGTTTCCCATTGAAAACAAAAACACCATGGAGGTCAACATGAAAACATCATCAAATATAACATCATATAAACATCAGGCTTCTTTTAGCACTTTCCCGAGTCCTTCTTTAGGTTTAGAGAGTCATATCTTTCTTTTTCTGTCCAGGTGATCTCATACAGCCTCTATAATATTCAGGTTTGGACCCTGTGGAGGCCATTTCATGACCATATTTCATCAGCTGTTTTCTTTCTCCAAATAGGATTTCACTGCAAATATTGGATCATTATCATGCTGAAAATTAAAACTACTACAACTGAAGTCCTTTCCAGAAGGAATGGATTAAAACATATCTGTACTTTTTAACATTTACAATTCCACCAATTTAGACAATATTGCTAAGAACACTCTAAGAACAACTCTAAGAATTTTGAGTTTATTAAGCTTCAGTGTTTGAAGTTGTGCCAAATTATTCCATAAAGTATACTTGACTTAAACCAGTCATTTTGGTAAACTTAAAAAAAATAATTTGGCACAACTTCAACCACGGAAGTTTAATAAACTTAAATTTTATTTGCAGCCAGTTGCTTTAAAATGTTAAGTTAACTCAACTTTTTATTTTTTTACAATGTAATAATAATGACCCAAGCATACTGAACCTGGGTGAGGAAGCTCCAAACATTTCGGATCGCAGTGCTAGCAATGCTGGAAACACGAAATGCAAAAAATACCAATATACCAAGATGATTTTATTCCATTTTCTTGAAGCAAAGAGTCCCTGACACAGTGCATTGTCTGCGTCAATATTCTTGCTAACGAATGCATGAGGCCGTCCACATTAATAAGACATTTACAGACGACTCATCCCCAATACCGCGACAAGCCCAGAGCATTTTTTGAGGGCAAATGGCCTGCTAATGTTTTGCTTTTATATTTTACATTAGGCTATTATTTGTGCATAAAACATATCTAGATATAGTAATATACATACCGTTTGTTTGAAAACAACATTTTTGTCATTCTTACTGCAAAGTTATATGAGCGATAATATCATTAAATGTTGAGGTGGGGCTAACAATATTTTCTAGAGGAAAAGGGGATCTCAGACAAAAAAAGGTTGGGAACCACTGCATTATGCCATCAGTATAACAACAGATTTAATGTTGGCCTAAAACTTTTGCACAATACTATACACACACACATTTTTTTTACTTTAATATTTTAAATGTTTTAACTATAATATTCCTGATATTATCACAATGATTTATCATCATTAAGATATTTTAATGTTAATGAATATATAAAAATATAAGATAATACTTATTATTAACAGATATCATTATTTCTGAGTAGACTTATTTTAGTAGAATTTTTAAAAAGCATCTATACAAAGTAACTTTTCATCATTATTTTTACGTTTATTTTGAGTTACTTTAGTGCATCAAGTTAAACTAAAAACAACTGAGAAACATTTTATGTGAAAATTATTTCACTTAACACAGTGGCGCAGTGGGTAGTGTTGTCGTCTGACAGCAAGAAGGTCGCTGGTTCAAGCCCCGGCTGGGTCAGTTGGCATTTCTTTGTGGAGTTTGCATGTTCCCTCCATGTAGGCGTAGGTTTTCTCCGGCTGCTCCGGTTTCCCCCACAGTCCAAATACATGTGCTATAGGTGAATTAGGTATGAATTGGGGAAGGGCATATACGTAATAACATATGCTGTATAAGTTGTTGGTTTATTCCGCTGTGGCGACCCCTAATTACTAAAGGGACTAAGCTAAAAAGAAAATGAATGAATGAATATTAGATAATAATTAGTAATAACAAATACTATATTTTTATTAATACACTTTTTAATGTTAAAGTTTCAGTATATATTTTTTAAATGCATCTATACAAAGTTAATTTTTAGATTTTTATCTTGATACATCAAGTTAAGATAAAAAGAAATTAGAAATATTTACTATTTCATATTACAAACGTTATCTTGGGTGCAATGAATTATTACACCTCTATTATATGTATTAAATTTCCTGAACATTTGATTCAGTTATTTCTTACAGGCAGGTTGTCCACTCACATAACGGGTTTTAAAACCCAGGGCCTGGTGTTTACCAGTGACCGCTGTAAGAAGCTCGGAGAGAGCAGGAAGACTCGTGCCACCTCTGAAAAATTCTACCCATGAGGATTTAAAGCCAGGCATTTCCAGTGGTCATTTTAACAGGAACAATAAACATGCCAGAAGCACCTCTGGAAATGTGCGCTGGGCGACCCTTTGCACTGACCCCGTCATGCCGAACGTCTCTGAAGAAGCAGAGGCTTTATGCTGGAGACCCAATCACTGTCAATTCAACCGCCTCTGAGGTTTGTGAAATGCCACATAAGAGACATGCTCTTTTACTCTTTCACACAAGCATGAAAGCCCATGTTATTGTGCAGAAGTCAGAAAAGGAAATGGCAAAATCATATGAGAATATCAGAAGGTAATTCTTTTGACAGCAACTTCTTAAGTGCATGTGGATGATAAAATTATATTAATCAAAAAAGCAACATTTTCCAGAAAACTAGTTGTTGTTTTATAATGTCATTCATAAATTATCCATACTGTAATAGGAAAAAGTTAAGTAAAATGTAGAACAATTAAATAAGCTAGTTACATTATTATATTAAAATTAAAGTTTTGGTACTTTTACTGTGTGTTTGTCTTTAAGACTATATAAAATTAAATTTAGTTTAATATTACATTATTTTCATTTTTTATATTAAACTAAATAAAAATGAGCAATGTTTCCTTATTAGTATTTAGCAATTAACTCAAATGATTTTATTCTGATGATTTTAGTTTTAGTTAAAATTGTATGTTTGTCATTTTTTGCCTATATAATTTTTATTCATTTTAGTTTAACATAATCATTATTATTCTTCCTTTTATGTTAAACTACATAAAAACGAGAAATGTTTCCTTATTAATATTTAGCAAAGACATATTTTAAAGTTATTTTAGTTTCCTGATTTTAGTTTTAGCGAAATAGATTTTTTTTGCATGTTTGACTTTAAGTCTACATAATTCTAAATTATTTTGGTTTATTATTATTATTATTATTAGTAGTAGTAGTAGTAGTAGTATAATCAGCATTATGATTATGATAACTATTATTATTATTAATGTTATTAATATTATAATTATTATTAAGTTTTTTATGTTAAACTAAATAAAAATGAGATTTTAATTTAGCAACTAAACAAAAACACATTTACATTTTTTTATATTATAAGTTACTTTAGTTTCACGATTAAAGTTTTAGTAAATTATAATTTTGTTGTATGTTTGACTGTTTATGCCTATATAACCTTGCTCAAAGACTGATTACATGGACCATATACACAGCATACGAACAAAGACTTTACCAAGTCTTGTTAACCTGTAACACCATGAAGCATTTTCCTTGTTTTGTCTTGCCGTGCCTTTTGACCCTTGCCTTGTTTCTAGTTTATCCTGTTTGTTGCCTGTATCAAATGATTTGCCTGTGACCTCGACTATGATTCTGGATTTCCTGTATACATTTGTTTGTCCCTGTTTTGACCGTTGCCTGCCTAACTAGTTTTGCAAACAAGCTGCATGTGAATCCGCATCCACATGGATATTATTATTATTATTATTATTATTATTGTTATTAATAATATTATTATTATTATTATCATTCCGATGTGGCGACCCCAGATTAGTAAAGGGACTAAGCCAAAAAGAAAATGAATAAATGAATGTATTATTAGTATTTGCAGTAGTAGTATGAGATGTTGTACTATTGTTGTACCAAATGTTGTACTATTGATTGTAGTTTATTATTATTATTATTATTATTATTATTATTATTTATTTTATGTCTAACTAAATGAAAAAGAGAAATGTGTCCTTATTAATATCTAGCAACTAACCAAAAACAGAAAGAAATTATTACTATTTCACAATCTCAGGGTTAGTAAGCCATAATACTGTAATAACACTAGACTGACAGAATTCTTACATTTTTTATGTGTAAAAAAAAACAAAACATAAATATTCTGATATATTTTTCCCATAAATCCTTCTGGCTACAATAATCACTTTGTGAAAAATTGGATATCGTGACAGCCATTACATAAATTGCAGAAATAAAAATGTAAATACCTTAAAAGTATTACATTTGATGACTCATTTAAAAAATAAAGCCAAAGTTTGCAACAGATCCCTTAATTTCCTCATATTTGTGCCCACATTTGTGAAGCTACAAACCAACTCTGCTTTTCAGAAAGTTGAATGAACCCACATGAGCTGCTCTGGGACTCTAGCGGGCTCCTGAAAGATGGAATAATGTGAACCATCCTTGCTACGGGACCTTGTGGTACTGATGTGGCTTATGGCAGCTCAAGAACTGCATGCACAAACACAACACGCACACGGTAGCAGATTCCATCCACAGATGCACAGAACAGCAGGGTTTTTCCGATGGATTGTGGCTTCTGTCGTTTTTATGGATCAGATGTTGTATGGTCAGTGCTTAAAATTGCGGTCTGAATGTTCTGCATCCTACATGGAAATACGTGGAATGTAAGTGGACTTGACGTTATGTACACATCATTTGACTGCTGGATATTTTGAGTTTAAAGTCATTTTGGACGTGGTCAGCTGGAGTCAGTGGCCACATCACTCATAAATGTCCTCGGGGCTGAAGCTAATAGTTTTCTAATAGTTCAATCACAGTGGAGTGAGTACGATCTGACTGTCTACTTTTATACTGTTGTTCCAGAGTCAAGGATTATTGGCTACTGACAGTAAGATAATTAGCATATTTCAAGCCAGGTGAAATTGGTATTGTATGATGTTAAGGGAGACCATTTTTTTTTTAGGATTTTAGACATTTCTTTCCCTCCTCTACTTTAATGTTGAGCACTTTTTTACATTAGTTAAACATTTTATGGGTAGATTCCTGCAAATTACATACAAGGTAAAATAAATACATTTATTAATTAACTAATTTAGGTAAGATATTTGCAAAAATTATATTATAGATGATGATGATGATGGTGATGATGATGGTGATGATGATGATGATGATGATGATTATTATTATTATTATTATTTTTATTATTATTATTATT
>CAIGQZ010030885.1:0-11645 GCA_903798205.1 Danio tinwini | reverse complement strand
ACATGTGTGTCTGTGTAAGTATATATTAGGGCTGTGCAAAATTATCGATACATCTAACTATCGCGATAATTTCTTTTACGATAGTCCAACCTCAAGTATCGATTCAAGTTGTGCCAAATGACCTCCTCCTCCGCTCCTGTAGATGTCACTAACTCGCGATCAACAAAACGCCAAGTTGTACGGTATCAGAAGCAAGCAAGAGTGAGCATGGCGGAAAATATAAAGGTGCCTCCAGCTTTTAGAGCTGACGTGTGGCTGCACTTTGGTTTTAACGCTATTAGGGTTAGGTTGATAGACGATGCCATCGTCCATCGCCGATGTCCTATAGACATCATAATGCTGAGGCAGCAACACCAATCCTCCGCACCGCCCCCGTTGCAAACCCACTCATGAGAAACGCACACTCAGGCCCCATTTACACTGATACAGCTTAGTTTTAAAATGGCATTTTAGAACGAAAATGATCCACATCCAAACTGGCGTTTCACCAAGCATTTCTGAACAGTCCTCCGTCTGCTGAAAACGCACACGCACATCACGTGACCACACACACACACACACACACACACACAGACCAAGCGGCAACCTCCCGCTCTCCCTCAGGAAGCCAACATGGAAGCAACTAAAACTGCAATTCATCGACTCGCCTTGGGGGGTCCCAAAAGACTTACCCCTTACGCCCCATTCACACGGGGCTTCAGCATCAACGCTTGACAGAGGGCGTGTCTGAAGCTGAGGCTGACGCGATCGTCATAGCAGCGTCAGCCAATGAAATTAGTCAGCAATAGGCCACTGTCTGAGCTGGTGCATTTGCATCTTATTGCGATCTTATTGGCTGACGCTTCCATCGCCGCTTGAAAAGTTGAGCAAGTCCCAACTTTTGCAGCGAGCAACGCCACTGAAGCGGCGCCGACGGATCCACAATGCAGTTCGGCAACGCCTGACGTCCTCCATTTAAAGTGAATGGGAAGCGTTGAAGCTGACGCCCCGTGTGAATTGGGCATTACTGACAAAGGTCCAGAATTTGTCCCATACTGTACATGAGCTTATTTGTCCGATTTTGACTGCTATGCCATCATAATAAGTGAAAATAATAAGTGAAAATAACCCATCAAAAGGTTTTAAGACCAAGTGGAATCCTCTGTTGGCTGTCGTGACTTTTGCTTTTTCCAATGCAAAACTTTTCCAAGTTTTGGCCAATGCAAACAATTTTTTTCATGAGTCAAATATCCAGCTGCTAGAAAACATACAATGTAGTGTAAGTGAAGTCATCTTTCGCTACTGTATTTTTTTTTTTTTAATCGAGAAAACATTTTACAGGTAACTTTTATTCTAAATTTTGGACCTTATTCTTGATACAAAAAAATGAGCAATAAAAAGCTGTGAAGTAACAAAAGCAGCCCATTTTTTTTTTTTTTTCTAATGATAATACAATTAAATGATTGTAATAAATTTGTATTTTGAAAACAAGTATTTCCCTCCATGTTCGCATGGGTTTCCTCTGGGTGCTCTGGTTTCCCCCACAGTCCAAGGACATAGTCTTGCCTTAGGCCATGGCTGTAGTGTATGTGTGTGAATGAGTGTGTATGGAGGTTTCCCAGTGATGGGTTGCAGCTGGAAGGGCATCCGCTGCGTAAAACATATGTTGGATAAGTTGGCGGTTCATTCCACTGTGGCGACCACAGATTAATAAAGGGATTAGGCTGAAAAGAAAATTAATGAATGAACGAATGAATAAATAAAATTAAGTTTTTTTTTCATATTTCTTCTAGATTTTTGGTAAATAATTTTGTTACATCAAAAAGTGTGCTTATGATGAACATTTAAAGCTAATGCAGCTAAAAATAGTGCTTAAAATGAATTTAAATTTCATTATTAAAATAAACGAGGCGTATAATTGCTAAAAAGTAATTTTTTTGAGAAAAAAGAACCACCCCTTTCACCAGGCTGGCTACGAGTCTGTTATTACACATTTATCAGATTTTTTTGTTTTTTATTATTTTTATGTTTGTATTGTTTGGGTTTTTTCCCTAAATCTGGTTCAATTTCATGTCAACAGCTTAAAAAAAAAACATGACATGTTCCACACTGTGTATATATATATATATATATATATATATATATATATATATATATATATATATATATATGTATATATATATATAATTTGATTAATTAGTTAACAAAGAAATTAACAAATAATTCTTCTGTTTTCACCAATTCATGAACCCCACTTTTAAGAATCCCTGTTTAACAGTGTTATATATAAGTATATAGTATATATATATATATATAGTATATATAAAAGTATAAAGTATATATAATTTATATAAAATATTATAAAATACATTTGATCAATTGATCAATTAAATAATTCATGACTTGACAATAATCAATGATGTAAAAAAATGAAAAAAAGATGTATTAGTCTACAGTACATATCTTAATAATTGATCTAAACATGTAATACAGGTTTGTAAACAATGATATTCAATTACAGAAGGAACTGCATTGTAACAAAAATTGGAACTGTAGTAATATAAACTAACTCTCTCTCTCTCTCTCTCTCTCTCTCTCTCTCTCTCTCTCTCTCTCACACACGCGCACACGCGCACACACACGCACACACACGCACACACACAATTAGTAAATTTTAGGCTGTATTTCACATTCGACTTTCACTGTACAGAAAAAAAGCAGCTAAGATGTCACTGCATCACCTATTCGATTAAGCACAACATTTCAAAAGGGTACTTAATTTTGGAGTGCTTTTACACTATGTAACGTGGTAAGCTTTGCTGCAAAAAAAACCATCTGATGCTCACAGAGTGTTCTGTTCCCTTCTGTTTGGTCAGCTTTTAGAAACGTCCACCTACACCAGTCAGATTAGCACTTATTTCAAGTATCTAAAACCACAGTTATGTAACGCCTCAAAAATGTGCAAAACATTAGCAGGATGAAGAGCTCAGAAGCTGATATCTGATGCTGTAACGCCATCTTGTGAGCCATCATTAGTACTACACCCATTGCCAGCGTGTAAAGGCTGAAAGTCAACTATGTAAGCTGCTTTTTCTAATAGAGATGCACTGATCAAATAGACAGAATTGTAAAGTTTTCACTTTAAAAATGCACACCTTGCAACCAGATGTGTTTTTGTTTTGTTTTAATTCTGTCTATCTTTGCACACAAATTGCACTGCAGTGATTTTATGGCACAGTGTGTAAATAGATGGAGCACATACTGTGTATCAACAGACATACTGTAACAGCAGCTCAGGCTCCATGTATTAGACAAAAATATATTGACCTTATTCTAAAATGCGGAAGTGCGCTCATTTTTGTGATTGTTTTAGAACTTCCGATTCAACTGTCTATGGGAGAAATGACTAGGAATAATAAATGACTAAACGGTCAAACTACTTGCTCTACTAACAAGTGTTTGCATGATTATACAGACAAAATAGAGTAATATAATAAGAAAATATCAATTTGCAACATCAAGTAGCAAAACGAGCTGAGCCCGCTCATACGCGGAGAATAAGGTGAATAGACCTACAAGTAGGAGGGATTACACTGCAAGTAGGTTGGATGACCTCCAAGTGGGAGGGACTTATGCCACAAGTAGGCTGGGTTTAGGTGGTTTAGGTGGAGTAGATATTAATAAAACACATCAGGTTACTGTGAGGTTGGGTTTAGGGTTGGAGTAGGTGTAGACCAGGAGTGCCCAACCCTATTCCTGGAGATCTACCTTTCTGCAGACTTCAACGCAATAACGTGCAAGATGTGTTTGCCGCAACGTGTTGCTACTTTCAGACCAGCGCAACCCTAATTTTTCCGTTTTCCACCATGTTGTTTAAATAGCAAATCCGTTTGCGCCACTGTGTGGACTCATGGGTGTGCCGGTCTAAAAAAGAGGTGTGTTAAGGCGCATTGAAACAGACCAGCTGAAAGCAGGTTTAAAGTTTAGCTCAGAGCATGTTAGTTGTGTCCCTTAAACACTTACACATTGCTTAACACACACAGGATGTACAGCAATACACAAATATCTTTACAAATGAAAAAGAATATATATATTTTTTAAATTACTATTTTCTACATAAATATAAAAACCACTGCCCCCATGCCTTCATCTCGGGGGGCTTTCTTCAGTTTATTCATCAAAACTTGCTTTTGTATAACGTTATTATTATTATTGTTATTATTATTATTATTATTATTATTATTATTATTATTATTATTAGCAGTATTATTTATTATATGCATATTTACATTTGTTTCATTAAAAACAACCTTATGTTTATCCATCTGTCAGGTTTGGACCATATGGGGCATAGGACATGTGTTTGGATATAACTCAGTTTTTTGACCACACTTCGTTATTAGTGTTTATTTGTTCGTTTGCTGGAAATTAGAACTGAATTTAAAAATGGTTTTGAAACAAATCTTTTGCCCTTAACAAACGAAATTATGTAAGCTAATGGATGTCTTCAGTGGAGTGTACAACAGCGTTTCCTTATCCACAAAGTAGAGAAAAGGAAGAAGAAAGTAAAGGCCGATTGGAGGATGCTCTTTCTTTATTCTTGCGCTGCAGATGCTCTGTTTAACTGTTTTCTCGCTAGTAAAGCGTTTAGTTTTTCCACTTACAAAGTCCGCCATGTAAATAGCAAATGCGACATGGCACGATGCAACTGACTCTTAAAGGGATCGAGAGATGAGACTCTGATTGGTTTATTCTCAAAACACATGGGTCTTGGCATGGGCTAACTTAAGCAGGGGAACCTTCCGTGCGATGCATGGTTTTAAAACATGACATCTTACTGTATTACTGATAGTACCCTTGAAAACGGTGGTCCTAGCTCTCTTCACAGCATTGATCAGCTCCTCCCGCATAATTCTGAACTGATTCTAGACCATTCTTGGCATCATTAATACCCCACGAGGAGAGATCTTCCGTGGGGCCCCAGTCTGAAGGACATTGACAGTCATCATTAGCCTCTTCCATTTTCTGACAATTGCTGCAACAGTTGCTCTTTCTTGGCAATTGCCCCGTAGCAGTTTCAGCTTTATGAAGGTCTACAATTTCATCTCTACGTGTCTTTTGACAGCTCTTTGGTTTTGGCCATGTTGCTACTTAGACTTTTGACTGATTGTGGGGTGCACAGGTGTCTTTATGACAGCTAGTGACCTCAAACAAGTGCTACTAAATTAGAATCATGAGCAGAGTGTAGCTGGACTATTTTAAAGCAAAATAACAGGTCTTTGAGGGTCAGAAATTTGGCTGAAAAGCAAGTGATCAAATACTTATTTCACACAGTAATTTACAAATAAATTGTTAAAAAGTCATACAATGTGATTTCTGCATTTTTATTTTTAGATTCTGTCTCTCACAGTGGAATTGCACCTATACTGAAAATTCCAGACCACTCCATGATTTCTAAGTAGGAGATCTTGAAAAATCACAGTTTGATTAAATACTGATTTCCCTCACTGTATATATATGTATGTATGTATGTATGTATGTATGTATGTATGTATGTATGTATGTATGTATGTATGTATGTATGCATGTATGTATGTATGTATATATCTTTGTTGTAGTTTTACGAAAAAATAATGATATTGAGAAGAATAATTGCCAGTAAAGTTACTAAAATTACCCAACTTGCTTTCTGCTGTTCTTGTGCTATCTGTTAAACTACTGGTTAAGCAACAATTAATTGGAACAGAAAAATAATAATAATTATTATGCCTATTTTTAAATTGTAGTATTTTCATAATTTAAACTACCCCTTCAATATGTACAATAAGAAACAGAAAGAAAGAGATTTGACTGCATATAATCTGCGGAAGAATGCCTGAGTGCACCAATTACATTAGGTCTCCACGTTTTTGTTGTGCTTGAATGTTAAAGCGGCTCTCCAATGAATTATCAGTCATTGATATGGCCCCCCGCCAATTTGAGTTTAAGAACATGTCAATATTATAAATTATAGATTTAGTTTTCTGGTAAATTTGTACAACAATTGAGTGCGTGTCACGAACAAACGTAAGTCCAAAAAAAAAACAGAAAATTATGTTACATTAATTGTATGTGTGAACTTTGTTTGTTTGTGAAACAGTTTGTGAATATTTTCGTGCGACCAAGTGTCTGCATTTTAAACATTAAAATAGCGTCACGCTGAAAAAAACGTTTATGTCCACTAAGAAGAATGGAAATGCCGCTTGCTGTCATGTTTGCTTCGGACATTAAAAGGCAAATCCTTGGCAAAAAAAAGAAGAGCAGACATAAACAAATAGAAGGACAGAGAAAAAAAAAGGATTTGAAGGATGCTGGGAAAGCATATTTGCATCAAAAAGTAAAACAAAAACCAGGGAAAAATCCACCAAAAGAGGTGAGTGAAAGAACCGTATATGTGATGTGATGTGATCTTTCTCTTTCTCTCTCTCTCTCTCTCTCTCTCTCTCTCTCTCTCTCTCTCTCTCTTTGAACGTGGGATCGCTAAACACCACAAAAACAGCTAATCTATCAAAATAAACCACATAGCATATTTGAACCTGTATCAATGCATATTTCCCATGCATATTTCCCACCGATCCTGTGTAAACTACGGCAAGCAGAGTTTATTTGTTTGTATTTTAATATATTTTGTGATATATATCGTGAGATGGCAGAGCTCGAGAACAGTTTGAAGCAGTACAGACCATTTTGAGGGATGTAAACAAAAACAATGGTCCCAACGTACAGTATTTCCTCTTTTACAATTTTTATTTCTATAGCTTCAGAAAATCCAAAAAGAGCCACATATTGATCAAATAATGTTATGATAGCTGTTATTACATTAAGTTATGATTGAATTGTCTCTTCTTGCAGTTATGAAATAGTTTGATAAGCAGGAAATGTTCATGGGCCAATGACATCACCACATTAAAATAGTCTATAAACACAGGTGCGCTGTGCCAGCTTTTCTAAATAAATGACAATATTTAGCTAAGATGTATGTCTGCATTTTATACATTTATTGTTGTATATATTTATATATTGTTTATTGTTAATAACTGATTGTTATTGCCTGTACTGTCAGAAGTTTTATATATTGTACATTGTTCATAATGTATTTTCTGCTTTTAAGTAATAATAATAATAATAATAAACTTGAAAAACGCTTAATATTAACCTGAAGTTTCTGTTACTGTATTAAAACTAAGATAAAGGAATCAGATCTTTTATGGTTTTAAGTGATATGATGAATTGGAGTTAAATTGTTATTCCACACTAACTGGACATATACCTCCACATATGAGAAATATAAATCACAATAACTTCAGATTTTTAATAGTGACACTGAAAAATGTTATCTCCTTAGAATTAAGTAGCTTTTGTTGTCTGTTTTCAAGTAAAATAAAAAATATACAATTTAATGTTCCCAATCCAAATGAAAAAAAAATAAACATTTGAAAATATGGACTTATTTGTTTTTTTGTCTCAAGGCCTCAATTCAGGGCTCGAAATTGCAATAATTTTGGTCGCATATGCGCCCAAAATTGAATCTATGCAACCTCATAATATACTTGGGAGCATTTGTGTGACTGCATATAATGGTTGTGGTGCGACTTGTTTCGATTTGTTCTAAAAACGTGCTGAATCGTACTTCTCTGCCGCTATATTGGTTCATATTAGCTGTCAATCACTCAAGGCTTTCCGCTGTCAGAAAACAGGAAGCTTTTAAGGGCGCCAGCCGAGATCAATCGAGTGTTTTCGGAGAAGGTGCCGAATCTCGATGCGTTGCATTCACTACGTGTTCAGCGCAAATGTCAGCTAAATGTAAAATCCAAAACTATACACATAATCGCCAAAGAAGCTCGATTTTACTAAGTTTAAACTGAATCTGCGGCTCATAACAAAGAACGGTATTTGCGACAGTGGTCATCACGAGAATCCTGCTCTGCCTGCTCTTATATTGGGTCGGCTGACTCGCCTGCATTTCCACAAACACAGAAAAATGAAACTCACCACATAACGAGACTCTGCATTTACAATGAGATGTATATTATTTTTCTATTTACTGATGACTGCTTTGCAGCTTTCAGCATTGGATTGAATGATTTATTATAATCTTACGTTTGTTTTGTAGCAGAAATATTACTTACTCAATTGACATGCATATAAAAACAATAGTGCAAAATAAATATTACTTACTGCAATGCTTCATTTGTGTTTGATGCAAACCATAAATTTATTTTTCATAAAGTAACAGCAGGACCTTTTACAGTACATAACTCGCATTCAAGCACATTCGGGGCAGCATGATAATGACAAATGTAATTCATTGTAAGTATTATTGACATCATCATCATCATTATTAATAATATTTTATAATTATTAGACATTCATTTGAGAATTATTGCACAGATATCAATAAGTCATCACAGCATTAGTTAGTTGTTTCTGGTTTTTGTTAGTCCTGATTGATGTTGTTTTCAAATACAATAAATCCCTTAATATACAATTTGCAGTGGTGCTCATTCATTTTTGGTGGGTGCTCCTAAATTTTTTCTGGTGCTCCTAAATTTTTTACGTTGGAAGCACCGGTGCTACCAAGTAAAAAAGTTAATTTCGAGCCCTGCAATTAAAGATGCATGATACTGTATATCGGCAGCCATATCGTTATCAGCTGATAAATGCTATTTTTTATGTTATCGTTATCGGTCGGATATCAAAATTAGGTCGATATCTTTAAACCGACAGATTACATAATTGCACGCATGCTAAACAACTCCTTGGGTTGTTTGTAATCTAATATGATTATTTGTTATTATCAATGTGTTTTTTGCCTTGTGTTGTTGATGTAAGAATATGTTCAGTTTTAATAACGAGGGTACGTGTTGGCTATCACTGCACGCATGCACACGCACTTAGTGAAGTTTCACAAATTAATTTCGAGAGGAGCACATGATATGATTGACTGCAGCTGGTCTCTCATCTACAATCACTAGTTAGCCAATCAGATTAATCCAAACTCACTATAAGTAGCCTAGTAAAAAACTGCTCCCTTATCTTCGTATTCCGAAGAAACCCCCCATCCACCCCTTCTCCCCCCTTTTTTCTTCCTTTACCATGGGGAGCTCTCGAGAACTACCTGATCTCGTACCCCCCTTACATGCTCAATCGACCAGGCGGGAGCCCGAGGCTCAACTATCTCCGAGCTCAGGGTTCTCTCCCGGGACAGCATGCCAAACCTGCTAATAGCATCAAGCAATATCTAAGTGTGAACTCTTGAATAGCTTCAAACTCACAGCGGTTCATCATAAACCTTTCATTGATCATGTTTACAGCAATTGACAGCAAGAATGAAGATAGAAGTAGGACTGCGATCCCCCTTCCCACCGAATTGATTGACAGCTGTGCATTAACATTTCTCTGTAGTAACGTGTATAATCATATCAACAAGACAGGACGTGCGCAAAGCAACCGGGAATAAAATATCTGTTCAGTTCGCTAGGATCATCAATCATCATCAAATGTGATCAAGAGTGAGTTTAACAAGTTTAACATGTTTTAAAACAGTGCATGTTTGTAATAAATTACAGCGATTTACTTCAGCATTACTTCATCAACACAGCCGCGTGTCAGTACAATTATGAAAGAAGACGCTTCAATCACGTTTTGTGGACGTTAAATTAGGTTTATTTTGTACATTAACATAACAGATATCCAAACAGCAGTGGATATTAACCTGTATTCTGTCACATTTGCGTGCAAAAAGAGTGCAAAGCTAAATCCGCACTGTGTGTATCTGTGTGTGTGTGAACTTTGCAACGACTGTGTGTGACTCAAAGTTGCAGCTCCACATCAAATGCATCAATTACTCTTTGGTAAAGTTTTTACTGTAGTGTTTCTCACAAACATTACGTGAGATCTGCTTCCTTCTTGTTTGTATGTATGTCTGACGCAGCTGAGGGAGGAAATTAAGGCAAGCTGACAGGCACGTGGGAACTGTGGGCAGGAAGGACTAGCCTTAAAGTACACAAAAAACGCTCCCTGATGGTTAAAGCTATAAAATAGAAACTTCTAAAAGCTATAATAAATAATTTGATGGGTGTTTTGAGCTGAAACTTTACAGACATATTCTGGAGACACAAAAGATTTATATTAAATCTGGAAAAAGTGGTAACCTAGGTGCCATTTAAAATGAAATCAGTTGTTTACTGTATAAAAATACATCAGCTATAACATCAATTTATCGGCTATAACATCAGTTACCAGCCTCCAAATCTTAAGAGTTATTGGTAGGGCCAGACGGAATCTGCAGACGTTTTTTGCTATTTCTGCAGAGAATTTTGGAAAAAATCTGCGGATTTCTGAGGAATTATTTTGGGAGTATTATAACTAAAACCTTAATATGTGAAATAAAAAATTATATCTTTTTAACTTTTATTTAATGTTTAAAATGCAAATCCAATTAGATTCACTTTATTTGGTAAACAAATCAAGTCTCTCATATAATATATCCACTAAAATACAAAAAATATTACTGTACAAAATGCATTGTACATAAATCAGATGAACATTTTTATATTAGTCAATAATATTACTGTAATTAATTAAAAACTGAATAAATATAGATTTACACACATTTACTCAAGTAAATAATCAGAATTAATGATGGGCAAAAAATCTGGGCATGCAGATTCCGTGTGGGCCTAGTTATTGGTTATGGATATCGGTCAAAAAATCCATATCGGTTCATCCCTATTAAAGACAGAACTGTTTTGAGCTCTGAGGTTGTTAATCAATTATATATGATGTTGTTTTAGTGTTGTTTTTGTAGTGGAAATGTAATCTGAAATGTGCAACCAAACGAACTCTGATTACATATTAAATATGTAAACATGATTAATATATTTCCAATGAGCCTGGGTTGACAAAAGCACATACTTCTATCAGAAAACAAACAATACAATACAAAACAATACCTCTGTTTGTTCTGGGGCAGAGCTTTGGAGTCCACGGCAAACATCTTTGACACAAAGACGATTACAGGCGCCATCTCATCAGCAGAACAATCTAGAAATGCTACAGAAAACAAACACACAGAGCAAACAGATTAAAGAGAAAATCGTATTTAATGGCAGAAACACTGGAGTAATTGTACAATTCGGACGTTGAACACAATACGGATGGGACACGGTGTGGTCTTTTCATATGAATACAAAACCAAACTACATTTCACACCCAAGCACCATCGGAAATGACTTTAAAGCGTGATATTGCGAACTGTAAGCCAGAATTGAGGAGCGTTTCTCTTTTTTAAACGCATGAGCTCAAAGAAAACTCAGCCCGAGGCCACACAGTATTAAAAGCATCCTGCTATTATACAAACTCTTGTCAAAATTGTGTGAACGCTGGAAAAACAAATGCCCACAGGCAACTTTTAACACAGCCTACTGCAAAAGTCATTTAATAAACAACAGGTTCCTCAGTCCAGCAGTTTAGATTGGATGAAGAACATGCTTATCAATAAACTACTTTCAGCTATGTAGGGTTCTTCAGCAGCTATACTGTCCTTTGTAGGTTAAAATAGATCATAATGTTTAATCAAAATGTCTTTGGATCATTACAATTAATTTTGTATATATATACATATA
>CAIGQZ010030877.1:0-15330 GCA_903798205.1 Danio tinwini | reverse complement strand
ACAAACCGGTTCGGAACAAGTAAAGGTTGAGTAAAGGAGGACAATTTTACTTTTTTTGAATGAACTATCCATTAAAAAAAGGAAAAATATTTAACCAAATTGGTCCATTTTAAAGCGAGACGCTAATAGCCTAATCCTATTCAATGATTTATGCTTAGCTAATATATATATATATATATATATATATCAGGAAAATACAAAGTTTTTTACTTCAAAAACTCAAATACTAGCCTATGCTTATATTATAAGTATTTTTTCCATGTTTTAAGTAGAACTACCACTTTTTTCAAAATGGCATAAATATAAACATGTTAAAAAAAACTACAGGCTAATTTACATATTTCACTATAATAATATAAGTCATAAAAGTAAATAATTTTTAACAAAGATACAACGCAATATTTCACTCTAATCTCACTCTGATATGCAGTTAAAATGAGGACATTCACTGAGTGCTTCTGTCACTGTTCAATCCTGTGCATGAATGTATGATATATAATGCCACATGCACTGTAATGTGTTTTATAATCAGAGTTAATTGATAATAAATGTTCGTTAAGAGTTGCATTTTTGTTGGAGGAACAGCTGTGATGATGAGGAGAGCGTCGAGGAAACAGTAGATGGGGAAACCCGATTGGTACATGTAAAATAAGTGTTTCTATAGCAAAGAACTGCAAATATGCAGATATTATAACAATCTAGAGATAAACACACCTTCTGCTCTCACTGCAAAGCTGTGGTTTGCTGATTAAACAAAAAACGAGTTGAAAACGGAGGAGCGGAAGTCTGCCGCCGTTTTCATATCAAATTTAAAGGGGACTGAGGTGATCATTTAGTAGTGTACAGTTCATGAGGAAATCGCAAAACATTTAGAGGCACTGAATAGAAATATAGGGGGCTAAAGCGATGCCCATGCTTTTTAAAAATAATTTTACCTCAGTGTTTCAGCGAGACATCATTTAGTTGACTTGTAGTCGTTATCCAAAAACTCCCGAAATTTTCTCCCAGCTGCTGCGGTCGTCAGGGGACGGGGAATGGAGGAAATTAAACAAAAATGCACTGATTGCAACAAATAAGATCCAAGTAAAAAAAACAAAAACATTTGGTATACAGTTAAAGTAGACGCGAATACACATAAATTAGGGAAGTCTAATCAGAAAAACAAGTGAGTATACCGAGGGTATACACAATTATTGATCCTCAGAAGTCGTAATACCCAAACAGCTTATGGAAAAAAGTAGGCATACTGAGTATACGTGCGTATAGCCCCGACTACACCACTGGTGAGCCCTGATTAATTAAAGGACTTTAGCCAAAAAGAAAATAAATGAATGAATGAACATTATCTCTTAATTAAGTTTAATGAAAAAGGGTACTCTCTCTGAACTAGAATATAGACAAAATAGGGTATGATTAGTAAAATATTTTTACACAACTATATAAATGCACTGTAAAAACAGTTTTGAATTGCATTATGGGAACTTTATCTTTCTTCCAACAACTTTTAACCTTGAAATATTCGAAAAAGTGACTTTTATGAACATGTTTATTAGTTTAAAGTGATATATCATCTGGGTTGGTGTTGTATATTATGCTACAGAAACCTTGTAATAAACTGCAGCACATTTTCTGTGTTTTTACATACTTATTTCTATAAATATTATTTCTTAATACATTATATATTATTTCAAACTACTAAAATGTAAATAAATGTCACTTAGTTAAACTGTAGAGTTGAATTTTCACCATCAAAAGTCGGCAGAGCCGAGATCAACATCCCATAATGCAGTTCACAACCAAAAATAAACAGAAAACAATTGGGAATTACAAAATACGGAAACAAATATTATTTAAAGTGTATACCTGATATCCAGCGAAATAAAACAAACAACCAGCGACAAGTTGTAAAAAAATAAAAAATAAAATAAAAAATAGCCAAATTCTGCAGGAAACTTGTGGACTTGGCAACCCTGATGAGGAAATATGTCGCCTCCTGCGAAATGTCTAATCACGTGACGGGCATTTTACCCGCGTAAGTTCTCCTAACACATTTGGTTCGTTTGTATATATAATAACTATGTTTAAATGCTTTTTAGTGATCCACGTAGCGATGATAATCCAAGTTTTCCCTCATTCCCCGCACACATGGAGTGTTTTGAGAGCTGTCGGCCTCGTCTTTGCCTTCAGGTGCTGCTTGTGACACTGTCATTCAATGTGTTCATTTTTCACCAAACTCTCCTGCTTTCAGTGTCAGAGGTGTCGAGGCATCTGCTTATATGAGTGTCTGTGTGTGTTTACGACAGGACTGATGAGCTGACACACGGTTTTATCGCCTCAGATACAAAGAAAAAAAGAGCAATTGTTCAGCCGAGACTTCAAGTTAGACAAGGTGAGGAAATGTTGACCTGCTCAAGTCAGACGCTTTTCTTAAAGGGGATAGTTCACCCCAAAATGAAAATGTGCTTGTTACAAACCTGCTTGACTTTCTTTCTTCTGCATTGAAAAATATGATTAATTGGTTTTACTAATCTTTTTAACTCTTGTGCACTGTTTACATTTACCACCCTTTTGTTATGCTAGGAAAACATCCACTGAATTAAACGACTGTAAAAATGCATCAGATAAATATTTATATTTAATTTTTTTTTCATAAATCTGTTAATCAACCTCAGTCCTGATCAAAACTACTAAATTGTTTTGAAAATTAAAGGATTTTAACTATTTAATTGCCAAATTCATAAATGATGTCACTGATTTGGTGAAAAAACACACAAAATGACGTATTTTTAATATAAAAAGTAACTGTGGACTGGATTTTTTAAAAACTTTTTATTACAGTCTTGGACATGTGCATGATTAGTAACAACATTGGCTTTTATGCATTGTTAGATCTTCGTTTTTTCTTCCTAATTTATTGTTGGTGGCTGTTTTTGCCCCATTTGCTTCCACTTTAACCACATTTGATGGTGCATAAATACACCGTCTTTGTTTTTGTTTACTCCATGTAGTAAAGCATTTTCTCAAAATATACATCAAAATAAGATTTGTCACCAAAAATCATTCTGCTAGCTGAAACACAGAAAAACTTCTGGCCAAATTAAGACACAAAATCACCCCAGAGTGGATGAAGACATCCCCAACAGTACACAAGGGTTAAGGTAAGTGGTTGCAAACAATTACTTAGTTGAACATTACTAAATTTAATTTGTTTGTTTAAATTCAGGCCATATAAATTGTTTGCAACCACTTATATCTTATCTTATAAATTAGTAAATGAATCTTTTTTTTTTTTTCAATGTGTTGAACATAAAAGAAGCTAGCACGCAATGCTAGGGCATATGCTTGGGCATTTGGATTTGCCTGCTATTTTCATAAATAGTATTTTATAGTTTCTAGTATTTTTCTAATTGGGAATTCGTAATGTGTGTAGATAATGCCTTCACTTGTAGAGACTGTCATGACAGACTCGCTTATTTTAATGAAAAAATATTATGAAGATACTGCTTCCCAGTGCAGTCTGTCTCTTTCCTGCTCTCAGTAATGCAAACGTGTGAATAAATGTGTAAAAATACACACATATTAACTGTCATTTTAACCTGATCAATTGATTTTTCCTCTTTTTTTTCTTCATCTGAACACATTTAACTCTCAAATAACTGCAATATTTACACTCCTCCTTAAAATGTATAGCATGTGATTGTATGGGCTGCATTTCCCTGTACTTTGTGACACAAAAGAATGTTGAATGTTGTTCTGTGTCCATGATGGAACTTGCAGGCATTTGATAAACCTGTCCCTCATGCCTCATTACTAAGGTAAGTGGGCTGTATGCACGCACATGATACACTTATTTAAATATGTCTTATAATAATAATAATATGTAGCCATGTTATGAAACAAACAGTACATGTTTGAAAACTTTCACAACAACTGCAAAACAAATGTATTTCCCACTTAAAAAAAAAAAAAATTCCAAAGGCATGTAGGTCTATACATTTGTGTATTTGCATATTTGTTTATAATATATAGCATGGATTATAATATAATAAATGAAAATAGTAAATGTTTGGGCTGCACCACAGCAAGAAGTTCGCTGGTTCGAGCCTCGGCTGGGTCAGTTAGTGTTTCTGTGTGGAGTTTGGATGTTCTCCTTGTGTTCGCATGGGTTTCCTCCGGGTGCTCCGGTTTCCCCCACAAATCCAAAAACATGTGGTATAAGTGAATTGGGTAGGCTAAAATGTCTGTAGTGTATGTGTGTGTATGAGTGTGTATGGATGTTTCCCAGTGATGGGTTGCAGCTGGAAGGGCCAAGTTGGCGGTTCATTCCACTGTGGCGACCCCAGATTAATAAAGCGATTAAGCCGAAAAAAAAATTAATGAATGAGTCTAAATTAAGTGAGTTTTTCTTTAAAACAAGCTAAATGATCTCCCAATGGGGTAAGATAAATGGCGGTTCATTCCGCTGTGGTGACCCCAGATTAATGGAGGGACTAAGTCAAAAAGACAATGAATGAATGAGTCAATCTTTGTCAAGGAGCATATTTCTATAAAATAAGCTTGACAAGTTTTCTGTAGCAGGGTGCTGCTGACGTCACAGGCGAGCGCCCTGAAGGCACTGTAGTCTGTTTTTAGCCTAATGTTAGCTTTTCAGTTCTTGCGTTTGCATTTACGACCCAAAAGTGCTAAAAGTTGTATTTTCATGTCAAAATTATTTGGTTGGGCAAAACGTATAAGCGTAATGAACTGTGTTTGAACACAGAGCTTATTATTTGCAATCTTCGAAAAGCCTATGGGAAAATCCTATGGGAATTTTAGTGAGGGAACCAGTTTTTTGCTAGCAGCCGATTGGCCTACAAGGTGACGTCATAGTTCCTCCACTCTAAAGGGGGATGAATAAATAAACTGGCCATAATGTATGAGTGTGTATGGATATTTCTCAGTACTAAGTTGCATCTAGAATGGCATCCACTGTGTAAAACATATGCTGGAATAGTTGGCGGATCATTCCACTGTGGCGACCCCTGAATTAGAGATTAAACCGAAGGAAAATTATTGAACGAATCAATCAATCAGTCAAAATAAAGTGAGTTTTTTCTTAAAATAAACAAAATAATCTGCCAATTGGGTAAGCAAAATAATCTCAAAATTTGTCAAAACAAGATTTATCTTACCCGATTGGGTCCCCGTGGGGACCTGGGGTAGAACAGGTCCCTAGCACCCCCTTGCTGATCGTAAGAGGCGACAAAAGGGGCGACTTCTTTGCCGTAAGTTGCAACCCGTGTCTGGGGAGGACAAGAACCTGGTATTTGAGGAATGTGTATGCTGTAGTGATGTGCGGATCGATACTAAAATATTGATATCTCCGATATCGGCTTTGTATGTTCTAGAATCGATTATCTTATCAAAATATCGATATTTCAGTCATTTCGAGCAAATACGTAGTTTATTGGAAATAGAAATACAGTGGAAAGTAACTACAATTACCCTAGTTTATCTGAATAATGACAACTTAGTCGGAACTACTTATTCTTCCGCCTGCAAAGTCATGTGCGTAATATGGCACAATACAACTGCAGTCAGATCACGCAAGCTAGCCACTAGCCATATATTGTTCAATTACTGTCATTGGATATTGGCGACCGCAAGCGAAGTTATGTGTGGAGCTACTTCACTTCCAGAAACTCAAACGGTGCAGTTTGTGACACGTGTAACAAAACGGTGAGGTACTGTGGTAATCCCACAAACCTAATCAAACATCTACATAGAAATCGCAAGACAGAATATGACTACATCATGACTATAGGCGGTCAGAAGAGGAGGAAAGGAGAGGCACAGGTGCTGCTAGGGCAAGACAGACATCGCATTCAGCGTCCGTAGGTGCAGGCAGGCACTATCTAGGTACAGAGGGAGAAAATGTGGCGATGGGGCTGTATTTTAGGGTCTTGGGTTTTTTGTGACAATGATAAAACAACGAAAAAAAGGTTCAAAACACTTTCATGGGAACCAGATTAACATGTCACTAAACGTAGAAGTGTGAATGTTTTTTTTAAGATGTCCAGGCAGGCGTTTTAAGATATACATGCTCAGATGATGTCAATAAATATGCAAGTTGGCTTTTTTGTATGATAATTTTTCATTAATAAACAAAAAACAAGAATAACCCGTAATATGTCTTGTATTCAGTATGAAGTGACACTTAAGTACACTTCTTGCTACTTTAATATCCCAAACAGTCATTTGGGGGCAAAGTATCGGTATCGGATTGGTATCGTCGATACTCGCCCTTATTTTACTTGGTATCGGATCAGATAGGAAATCAGTGGTATCGCACATCACTAGTATGCTGTGGCTACTTCAGATCCAACACAATACTTTGGCTTTGAATTCACATAGACGGGAGGTTGGAAAGACCCGGTCCAACCAATCAGCTAGTCAATGAGTACCGAATAGGTCTTTGGCTTAGGGTCAATTGAGTAAGATGATTTTTTTATTTTTTTTTTGCTCAAGTATATTACTACTGTATCCTTGGTGCATATCTGGAGGATTACCGCAGCTCTGTGCATCCCCTTGTTGGACTCCAAGATGGGTGAGGAGCGGAAAAAGCTAAGATCTGGGCAGATCTTGGTAGAGTGCTCAAAGAAAAGCCATGCTGAATATATTGGCAAATGTTCCAATAAAGGCATTTTATCATCCATCACTGAATAGCAGCAAATGAGTTATACACACTAGAGAACTTCAGGACATGGATGAGGCTGAAATAGCATCAGAATTAAACCAACAAGATGTGACAAATGTCAAGAGGATTACAATCAAAAAAGAAGAACAGATCATTAAAACTGGTACATACATTCTGACTTTTATAAACCACAACCTCCCGAGAGGATTCAGATTGGATATATGAGTGTAAAGGTCAGTATCTTCATTCCAAACCCTCTGAGATGCTACAACTGCCAGAAGTTTGGTCATGGATCTACTTTCTGTAAAAGGAAAATAACTTGCTGTAATTGCGGAGAAGAAGGACATGAATCAGGATGTTCAAGACCTTCTAAATGTATTAACTGTTCAGGAAATCATCCAGCTTCAACAAAGGAATGTCCTGTTTGGATAAAGGAAAAAGAAATACAAAGAATGAAATGTGTTGAATGGATCAGCTATATGGAAGCACGCGAAAGTTGATCAATCCCCCTTTTTTAGTTTGAAGAAAACATATGCTTCTGTTGTGAAACCAACTATGAGCAACATTGACTGTCAGACTGATTTGACCTGGGTGAATTGTGAAAAACCACAACAGGTCAGTCAAAGAAGTTCCATCATAGTCAAAAAGAAGAACGAAGGAACGCAGAGTCAAACAATACCCAATGAAAACCAAGTTAAAGGAGATGAAAGATATTCGAATGAGATCAACCATTCATCAAGAGGAGGAAAGAGTCAATCGAATGTAAAAACTCAACCAGCAGAAAAAACCCCTCAAAAGACTGAACTTCCAAAGAGTAACAACGTTGAAATGAAAGAGACTGTAAATTTACAAAGTCGAAGTTTATTCCCAAAATGCAAAAGTAAAGACCAGATACTTGTTTTGCCAACTTGAAAATGAAGAGTCATATAATTCAGTGGAATTGTCAAGGATTTAAGGCAAATTTTTCAGAATTACAACAAATTGGCAACCATTTTAAATCCCATTGCTTTCTGCCTTCAAGAAACCATGTTAACAACCAAAAGTAACCCAACATTTAAAAACTATCATATTTATAATTGTTTTGGCCAAAACAAACAACGCCCTTCTGGAGGATCAGCAATATTAGTAAGACATGATATAATTCATAGTCCCATATCAATAAAAACCAACCTACAAGCAGTGGCAGTTCGTTTAACGGCTAATAAAGCAATTACTATATGCTCTATTTATATACCCCCTGATACTGCTGTGACAATACAAGAATTGAACAACATGGCAGAACAACTACCATCACCATATTTATAAATGGGTGATTTTAATAGTCATAGCACATTTTGGGGAGGGAGGCATACCAACACCAAAGGAAGAAGAATTGAAGAGTTTATATACAGTATACAAATGATCTGTGTCTACTAAATGATGGTTCAAATACATATCTGCATCCGGGGTATGGAACAAAATCTGCTATTGATTTAACTATGTGTGAACGCAAATAATAATTGACTTTTCATGGCAAGTTTGGAAAGATCTTTGTGGAAGTGATCATTTTCCATTGATTATAACAGACATCTAACAAGACACATCAAGATGGCAAATTAAAAAAGCTAACTGGTAGAGGTGTGAACCTACCCTGGTCTCACTGTTCGGTTTGGTTATGATTATCATGCCATCGATTCGGTTCAATTCAACTCATTATTTGTGAAAACAAGCCAATAGTTTTTGCTTGTCTAGAAAATGCTTCTTGATTTAAGAATCTTTAGATATTTCGCCTGGAAACAAGACAAAAAGACACTTTTTTTTTAATCCAGTGCAGAATGAGAGGGTGTTCATATTTTATAAAAACAGGCTTTATTCTTTTCTAATGTCTCATAAACATTCTCTCACACACACAAATGTAGCTTTCCAGTCTCAGCTTTTCCCCTCAATCATTATCCATGCAGGAAAGACTATATTTAAAGCCTTTATGATGTAACTTTATAGGATAATGACAGTATCGTCTGTCTGTTTATACCAGTTTTCTCCCCTGTGCTCCTTCTGGCCACAAACACCCAAGAGCAAATCAAGAAACTTTGCTTGCATTTGATTAAATGTTTATTTGTTCGCTCTTGGTTTAGGCAACAGCACCACACCACTCCTGTTCTGGACTAAAGATTCTGGGAAATTTGGAAGTGGGATTTTTTTATTTAGAAAAGTGTGTGGTTATAAACATCTCATCTCATGCTAAATGATGTCATTCACTATGCAAAATGCAGGGTTTCACACACTTCATGTTGTTCTAACACAAATCAATTTAGTAAACTTGTTGGATACAAACATGCATATTTAAAATGAGCAGACAGGCTGGTCTGAGAATTTCAGAAACTGCTGATCTACTGGGATTTTCACGCACAACCATCTCTCGGGTTTACAGAGAATGGTCTGAAAAAGAGGAAATATCCAGTGAGTGGCAGTTCTGTGGGCGCAAATGCCTTGTTGATGCCAGAGGTCAGAGGAGAATGGCCAGACTGGTTCCAGCTGATAGAAAGGCAACAGTAACTCAAGTAACCCTTCGTTACAACCGAGGTCTGCAGAAAAGTATCTCTGAATGCACAACACGTCCAACCTTGAGGCAGATGGGCTACAGCAGCAGAAGACCACACCTTGTGCCGCTCCTGTCAGCTAAGAACAGGAAACTGATTCTACCATTCACACAGGCTCACCAAAACAGGACAATAGAAGATTGGAGAAACGTTCGCACACATTCGGATGGTCGGGTCAGAATTTGGCGTCAACAACATAAAGGCATGGATCCATCCTGCCTTGTATCAATGGTTCAGGCTGATGGTGGTGTAATGGTGTGGGGGATATTTTCTTGCCACACTTTGGGCCCATTAGTACCAATTGAGCATCGTGTCAACACCACAGCCTCCACAACACCACAGTTCATCCCTTTATGACCACAGTGTACCCATCTTCTGATGGCTACTTCCAGCAGGATAACGTGCCATGCCATAAAGTGTGAATCGTCTCAGACTGGTTTCTTGAACATGACAAATACTTATTTGAGTATTGGTTTGCATGCAGATGTTAAATGTGACTTAGTTTTGTTTTCTTTGTCCACTCCTTATTATCAAAGGGTATTATCAAATTTGCACAACTTAAAAAGTGTTACTATATCATCATAATTATAAGTTTAAAAATTAATATTTGACCTAGAAGTCAGAATGGTGAGATAATCACAGTTTTGGCTTAAAAAGTCTACATTTATGACAATCTTAATTATAATTTTGATTTATCATCATAATGTGATGTGATATGATTTTTTGAAAAACATATTATGATTTTTTTTAGGTTTGTCATCATATTGACATTTTGCATCAGTATTTTTGTAGTATGATGATGTCATACTTATGATTTTGTATATGTTGCATTTTTTGGCTCAGACTCAAATATGATATTTGCTATTTGCTTTATCATTATAAGAAATTATTAATTATGTTTCAGTTATAAAAATTGTCATAATTATGAAATAAATTTTGCCATATTTTTTACTTTTATGACCAAATGCATTTTATTGTTTTGTCACAAAAACATGACAAAACATGTTATTAATAATAATAATAAACATTACTGTAATGTAATGTGTATTTATATAGCGCATTTATTGTGTATGGCCATACACCCAAAGCACTTCACAATCATAGGGGGGGTGGGGGGGAGGAGTTTCTCTCCACACCACCACCAGCTTGCAGCATCCACTTGGATGATGCGACGACAGCCACAGGACAACGGAGCCAGTACGCTCACCACACACCACCTACTGGTGGAGTGGAGAGACAGTGATAAAGCCAATTTGGTGGATGGGGATGATTGGCAGAGGTGGCAAAAGTACACACATCCTTTACTTAAGTAGAAGTACAGATACTCATGTTTAAAATGACTCTGGTTAAAGTAGAAGTATTGACTACACTTTTGTAATTGAGTAAAAGTAAAGAAGTACCGCCTGAAAAATGTACAAAAGTAAAAAGTACTCATTTCAACCACAGTCCCAAAGACATGCGGTGTAGGCGAATAATAATTCAACTAAATTTGCAGGAGTTTATGAGTGTGTGTGTGTGTGTGTGTGTGTGTGTGTGTGTGTGTGAACGTGTATGGGTGTTTCCCAGTACTGGGATGCAGCTGGAAGGGTATCCGCTGCGTAAAACAAATGCTGGAATAATTGGCGGTTCATTCTGCTGTGGCGACCCCTGATAAATCAGGGACGAAGCTGAAGGATAGCGAGTGAGATAGGTAGGTAATCATCCTGACGCAAACTCGCAGTGTTCAGCATGTAGTTTTGCCACTGCTAGATCAAAAACAACAGCTGCCATTCATGTTGATACACTCTGTCTATCTTTATAAATAATGTCTTACATTTTACACTGAATTCTGTCCAAAATATTTTTTCTTCAAAATATCTTTTGCTAAAATAAATTCTTTTCAGATATGACTGCAAACTATTTTTTTGCATTAGGCTAAAGCTGCTTATTGTCTTTAAAGAGTAGCTCTCATATATAACCCGCTATTTCAGTGTTTTTTTAGGTATTGTGGTTATTTTATAAACATTTCTAAACATTATTGTAACGGATAAACATTAATTCTGTTACAGTTTTTCTCAGTCACTTTGGTCCATTTCTCAGATCAGAATTGAAATTCTCAAAACTCCCTGTTTAATCTTCAGATCATCATCATGTCACTTGTGCACATCAGATAAGCAGTTTCTCATTATGAACAAGTTGCAAATGCTTTTGTTCCTCCATGCAAATGGTTATGTGCAATTCTCTGATGTTTCCTATATTATCAATTGCTTATGTCATGTTGATCAACATGAATTATTTTTATCTCTGTTGAATAGACTCAGCCCCACAACATTTAATCATTCAAATGCCTGAACAAGTTGTTTTAATATTTAGTCATAATGCATTTTTTACATTTCTCCCAGATGAATCTTGACTTTTTCTAATGGTCTAAAAAGAGGTTGTCCTGTTCACATTTTTACTTTAGTTTTTTCGTTGTGCTATGCGGTGCTTTCTTTTCCTTTCTGTATCAGAATGACATGATCTGGCAACTAATTACAGTACAAACAGCAAAAAAGAGAACAGCCCTCCAGAGTACACTAGAACATGTCATTCTGACGCCACTGACTAGCTTTTGCAGGTAATCCATGGTGTTTTGCTATTTATACGTGTCGTTTTGAGAAATGCACTTAGTCCTGCTGTTTTACAAATTTCAGTTCTGATCTGAGAACTGTGCCAAAGTGACTGAGGAAAACTGTAATACATTTATTCTATGCTAAAAGCAACATACACAGGTAAGACAGGTAACATACACATAAATTGACCAGTATAGTTACATTTGTTGTTGTAAAATATTTGTTAAAATTATTAATTGACGACAACAGTATAGGCCTATATGTAAAATCATATAGTCAATAAAAACTGAAAAACAGCATAAATTCTGTATTAGGAGATATGAACTCATCAGAAATAAAGGAAATAAACCGCAATGCATACATTTTTTTATAAAGTATTTGATTGTTTTAGCACTAAATCTAGTACTAATCTTTACCAAAAAAAAGCCTTATTTCATGCGGTATTAGATTGAAAGACCAGAGAAAGCCCGTGCAGTATGATCGAAAGTGGACAAAAGGCTTAAGCATTTAAACGGCAGGTTTTTGACTGGAATGTGTCTCGTTTACCCGTAATCCGATTGAGCAAAAGTTGTCTTATTACCGTGTAAACAGGGCAGCATCAATCATGTTAAATTTGCCGACTCCCTCTTCTCTATTTGTACTTTGTTACTTCCCATCTCTGATAATTGGGAGGCCATGATCATAAGGGCCGATTGAGGGACTTTGGCCAGGACACCGGGGTTACACCCCTACTCTTTACGAGAAGTGCCATGGGATTTTTTAATGACCACAGAGAGTCATGACCTCAGTTTAATGTCTCATCCGAAAGACGGCACCCACTGACAGTGTAGTGTCCCCTTCACTTTTACTGGGGCATTAGGACTCACACAGGCCACAGGTTGAGCGCCCCCTGCTGGCCTCACTAACACCCCTTCCAACAGCAACCTAGTTCTTCCATGTGGTCTTCCATCCAGGTACTGACCAGGCTCAGCCCTGCTTAACTTTAGTGATTAACCGGTCTTGGGCTGCAGGGGGAGATGGCTGTGGCTTTTACTTTCTATAGACTAATTTCCGGTTTGTAAACATTCAGGATGCGCGTGCAGCGAGGTTGCAGAAAAAAACCAAGAGCACAAGCATTTACAGGGAGGGAATGATATCCGATGTGGTTGCAGAGTTTGTTGTTGTATTAGAGATAAGTTATTGATTACATATTATATATATTATTTACATAATGCTTTCAGCGTATTATAACAGCTTGTCACCCAGTGATAAGCACAGTTATTCTGCAAAATTAACATTAAAGTGAGCTGCTGTGTCAGCGATGCAATGTCAGACTTAATGCACTCAATGGAGTGAGTGACATCACTGTGACGGGTAGAGTTAGGGGTGGGGTTAGGTGAGCACATTAAAAAGCATTGGATGCAACTTAGCATTGCACCAGGTCTGCATACAGACCCCTCTCACAATTTGTTATGTGTGGTCATGTGCAAGAAACAATGTTCCATGAGAACCAGATTCAAAACTTTGTAGTGCTAAAAACCGAGGTTCTGCCTAGCCACAGACAAGGAAAGAAGACAAAGCTATACAAGGCCTGGGTAATCATCAACAAGCAAAACAACTGCATTCTGACAGCAAACTGCAGCTGTACGGCAGGGTATGTGAACTTAGATTTTTACATTTCATTTTTAGAATTCAGTGTCTCCAGTTTAATTCACCATATTCAACAGATTTTGCTGAAATCATTGCTGCAATCAAAAACGAGTAATGTGTCTGATTCAGCATAACGTGAACTTACCTGATAACATGAGAACTGCGAAGTCGAGCATTATTAATTAGGTCCATACTCCATTCAGCTCTTATGATAGCTGTTAGGCAAAGACATCTGCGATTGGCATTAAAGGGCACCTAGGTTTTCCAGATTTAATATACGTCTTTTGTGTCCCCAGAATGTGTCTGTAAAGTTTCAGCTCAAAACACCCATCAGATTATTGATTATAGCTTTCACTAGATGGTGTTTTATAGCTCTCAACAGATTTTTGCTGTTTTTGTGTACTGCGCCTTTAAGGCTAGTCCTCCCCGCCCACTGTTTTCACGTGCCTGCCGGGCGTGCCTCAGTCTCCGCCCTCGGCTGCCTCAGACAACTGACACAGACATAAAGGAAGCAGATCTCACGTAACGTTTGTGACAAAATTACAGTAAGAGCTTTATCAATGATTATTTGGTGCATCTGTTGTGTGGAGCTGCAGGATGAGTCACACATGATGTCGTTACAAAGTTCACGCACGCACACACATACAGCGCGCGCGTTTAGCTTTGCACGGTCTTTGCACGCAAATGTGACAGGATACAGGTTAATCTCCACTGCTGTATGGATATCTGTTATGTTAATGTACAAAATAAACCTGATTTAATGTTCACAAAACGGGATTGAAGCATCGTCTTGTAAAATTGTTCTGACACCCGGCTGTGTCAATGAAGTGAAGCTGAAGTAAATCGCTGTAATTCATTAACATGCGCTGTTTTAAAACATTTTAAACTTGTCAAACTCACTCTTGATCACATTTGATGATGATTGATGATCCTAAACTGAACAGACCTTTTATTTAGGGTTGATTTGCGCACGTCCTGTCTTGTGGATATAATTATACGCGTTACTACGGAGACATGTTAATAAGCGGCTGTCAATCAATTCGGTGGGCGGGGGGACCGCACTCCTATGTCAAGTGGTGGTCGATCTCAAAACCGCTCCAATTGGTCCACCGTTTTTATGTTGTTAAATTGAAAAAAAAAGGACTGAGTGTGTTTACATCACCCCAATATGACGGTCTATACACTATACCTACACATATGCTTGTCCAAATCAGAGATGTATAGTAACAAAGTAGAACTACTTCACTACTGTACTTAAGTACTAAAAGGTTGAATCTGTACTCTACTGGAGTATTGTTTTTTTCTCCTACTTCTACTTTTAGTACATATTTTCGATGAGCTTAATACTTTTCCTCCAGTAGATTTTTTATGTGTTGTAGTTACTCGTTACAATTTTAAAAATGTTACGAATCAATCATTCATTGATCAGACGATCAAAGTAGACAGTGCTGCCTGCCTGCATTGAGAGCACTTTAGTTTGTTTTAGACATGGAAAACCCAGAAATTTCACCTTCAACTCCTTCACTTTCAACTGTTCGTGGCGATGAGGAAAAAGACCACCCGTGACCCTATTTAGGACCAATGTTTGCATTTGTCGGAGTGAAAGACAGTTCATATAGAGTGAAGTGCATACTCTACCGTCGGATTTGAAGAAACATGTCAAGTTAAAGATAATATAATACACAAAACAGCAGTTTGAGCTATCCATAAGAGCTAGATCAGTTAACTACCGTTAGCTACCCGCGGTTCATATCATGCTGCAATGTTCACATAACGTTAACTGTCTATCATAAAGGCTGTCACGCTGAATGGTGTTTTTGACCCATCATATATATATATATATATATATATATAT
>CAIGQZ010030870.1:0-13460 GCA_903798205.1 Danio tinwini | reverse complement strand
TGTCTACAAAACAAACCATTGTTATACAATAACTTGCCTAATTACCCTAACCTGCCTAGTTAACCTAATTAACCTAGTTAAGCCTTTAAATGTCACATTAAGCTGTATAGAAGTGTCTTAAAGAATATGTAGTAAAATATTATTTACTGTTATCATGGCAAAGATAAAATAAATCAGTTATTAGAAATGAGTTATTAAAATATTATGTTTAGAAATGTGTTGAAAAAATCTCTCTGTTAAACAGAAATTAGGGGAAAAATAAACAGTGGGGCTAATAATTCAGGGGGGCTAATAATTCTGACTGTAATTGTATGTATGTATATATGTCTTTGGACTGTGGGGGAAACCGGAGCACCTGGAGGAAACCCACGCGAGCACAGGGAGAATATGCAAACTCCACACATGAAGGCCAACTGGCCCTGCCAGGAGTTAAACCACTGACCTTATTACTGTGAGGCGACAGTGCTAATTACTGAGCCAACTTGCGACATATATAACAATATTATATATACTTATATAAAAATAATTATTTGTATGTAAGGAGGGAAGTTATCTATAAAAAAATCTAGATGTTTAATAGCTATAAAAGACAAATTAATTATCACATCAAGGCCTTTAGTCGGGCACTTGAGTCTAAATAGAACTAAACCAAGTTTAAAAATAGATCTATAATTTATGCATATAATACGCCTTAAAATTTTCCCTATTTGATGTTTATAGGCTTTATTTGGATGCTCAAATCAACCAAAAGCTTAATTTTACTTACATCACATTAATGAGCTCTGGCTTTGGTATTTTGAACAGCCCCAGAGTGGATGCACTTTTGCATGTTTTGATGATAAGAAAAGTTCTTAAAATAGCACAGAAAATAAAGCCCCCACTGCGTTCCTGGCCAAGAGGTCTGCTGCTTTTAGCAGAAAAGCCACTGAGGTGATTGTGAATAGGCCTATTGTTTTTTTGAAATGAAAGCGGACACATCCAAAGCTCCAGTACTCGAGCAAAACAAGCTGGTGTGTTTTTAAACCCACGTTCTCTTCACCTCCGACTCTCTCCCTCAGATGTGCTGGAGTCTGTCCCTTGTGCCCTTTCACCTCAGAAAACACAGAGAGATGTCGCAACATGAAGAGAAGCGGAGAGAAAGAGAACGAAGAGGGCCTTGATAATTAAGACACCAGCTGTCACGGTTTGTTCTAGAACCCACCAAGGTGCTGTTTACTGTGACAGAGGATTGATGCGCGACTTCGGCGAGCTCACATGCAGTGGCCGCTGAGTGGGTGTTGTACGCGTTGAGTATCGGCTCTTGATGCTATCATTATATTACCAAAGCACATTCTTTGAGATGTTGCTGCTTTAAACAAAAATCTATAAAATAAGAAAACTGTTTCTTAACCTTCCTGATAAGCATATTAGTAGAGGAGCATCTCGTCTCTCAGACAACATCCCATATGTATAATTTCTCCAGAGCAGATTTCCCTCATTGAAATTCTTCATGTGTCACACAGCATTTAATGGGAGTCTTGATGATTACAGATCGGAGGCTGGGAGTTCCCCAGGTGTGTAATTGCACTTCTTCTTTTCTTTGCTCTTCTGTGGAGGAGTTTGAATTAAAACAGAATCCATTAAAAAATAAGGGTGAAAGCCTCTTTGTTTAATCATTTTTTATTATTTCTAGCCTGCTCTTCTGACCATGTGTTTTTCTCCCCCAAACCCTACTTTTTGTCTCAGTTTATATATTTGTAGGTTTAAGGGATTCGGCTGAACTGATCTAAAGAATATAGTGCTGTTTCCTCCCACTGTTTATGACAGCTTTTCCCAGAGGACTGCAACTCATTTTTGGAAGCATGTATTGTAGAGATGGGGCCATCTCATCTCAGTCTGCTGAAACTCCTCAGGGGCTAAAGACACTGTCAGGTACCCTCCATCTGACCTTCCTCAGGTCTCTGTGTACCAGGCACTATATTCTCCCCTTTTAACACCACAACTGTGAACTACAATGGGAAACCCTTAGTGCGTGCTAGAAGTTTCACTCAGGTTCTGACCCTTTATCAAATTAGATACATGTCGATGCTTTGAAACACAAATGATTTAGGGTTTTGTTATATCATTTATTCATTTTTCTTTGGCTTAGTCCCTTTATTCATCAGGGTTCACCACAGCAGAATGAACCGCCAACTTATTCAACATATGTTTTACGCAGCGGATGCCCTTCCAGCTGCAACCCAGTACTGGGAAACACCCATGCACTCTCACATGCACACACATACACTGAGGCCACTTTAGTTTATTCAATTTACCTATACCACAATTCTTTGGACTATGGAAGAAACCTGAGCACCCGGAATAAACCCGAACATGGGGAGAACATGCAAACTTTACACAAAAATTCCAACTGACCCAGCTGGGACTTGAATCAGTGACCTTCTTGCTGTGAGGCGACAGTGCTAACCACTGAGCCATTGTGTGGTTTTGTTATATTTGATATAAGAATTTCTGTAAATATTTAGTTTTACTTTTAAAAAAGAACAATGATGTACAGCTCTTTAACCTATTAGCATTTTAGGATGCTTGTAATAAATAGCTCAGGGTACTTTAGAATGTATTGAAATTACATTGTTTCGAAACAGCTCACCAAAGCAAATGCGCATCCGGAGAAAACCCACGTGAACACAGTAAGATAAGGCAAACTCCCCACAGAAAGACCTCCTGGTCTAGTCAGGATTTGAACCAGTGACCTTCTTGCTGTGAGGCAACCATGCTAACCACTTAGCCAATAAAAAAAAAAAAATCATTGATAATCTGTCACCATCCTGCACTTGGTCTCCATTCCCCTAGAGATCCCAGTGTTTCCCCTCTGCCTTTGTTCTTCTTTGTGTGTTCTTGTTTACTTTATTTCGATCACATGTGACTTGTTCCCGTGTATTTAAGTTGTGACTTTTTCTCTGTTCTTCACTCGGTTTTTGAGTCAGCTCCAGTGAACTTGCCTTGCGGTCTCTTGATCTCCTGAGCTATGTGTAGTAAGAAGTTTTATTTACCCTGTTACTTGTTGCGTTATTGTCTATTTGTTTTCTCCCCTCATGGAGTTTTCTTTATGTTTATTATAGTTAAATATTTTATATACCTCATTCTGAGAAGAACCTGAGTTGTGTATTTTGCTATCTTATTTTTGAGAAGAATCTAAGTTGACTTTTTCTTTTTTTTTAATAAATCCTTGTTTCCTGGATTCTCACTTGGAGTGTTTTCGTTTGGGTCCAACATAACTGTCCCTGTGGCATAAGGCCGATTTATACTTCTGCGTCAAGCGCACGCGTATGCTACAGCGCAGCCTACGCGTGGACGCATAGCCCCTCACCGTAACCGCCGGCGACGTTGACGCGCACCCCTCAAAAAATGTAATGCGTACGCATAGCGCAAACTCTGTGATTGGTCGGCTTGGTAGTGCTGATGAGTGTGGGTGGAGGTGAGAGCCACGCGCCCGATACAGTGACTGTTTACAAGTGTGGAGTTCCGTGAAGGAGCTTCGGATGGGGACTGTTGTTTTGTGTTTACCTTATGATTAAAGTTGTTGCACGTCCGCTGGTTCCCGCCTCAAAATAAGCGAATTCAAGCCACTTGTACATTAAGGAAATGTTCAGAAAAAATAAAACACCAGCGAAGAAACTCGTCACAGAGGAACATAAACACCTACTGCCAGCTAGCATTTCGGATGTGTATAGCAGAGAAACAGAAACAGCGTGCAGAAGTATAAATGTATGGCTACACGTGAGACATACGCCGTGGGTTACGGCGATCACTTGATGCAGAAGTATAAACCAGGCTTTAGTGGTTCACACACCAGTCTCCACACCAGAGACCCGGGTTCAAGACCCACCCATGACATAATCTTTTACAAACTCCAAATCAGAAAAAGTTGGAACAGTATGGAAAACGCAAAAAAAAAAAAAAAAGTAGTGATTTCAAAATTTACTTTGATTTGTATTTCATTGCAGACAATTTGTCTGGTCAATTTCATTTGTAAATATGCATCCTTTTTACGTCATTTCTAGATCTGCAACACATTCTCAAAAAGTTGGGACAGAAGCAGTTTAGGGCAAGTAATCAGATAAACTGGTTAAATGATGTGTTTTGAAACAGGTGATGTCAACAGGTGATTGTAATTATGATCTGATACAAAAGCAGCATCCAAGAAAGGTCTAGTCCTTTAGGAGCAAAGATAGGCTGAGGATCCCCAGATTGCCAACAAATACATAAGTGTTATGATCACTAGCAGTGTTGCTCTTCCAGGCTGCTGTACAACATTCACATTGCACTGCACTACAAATGCCATCATGCACTTCACTCACACACCTAGCCTAAATCCCCCATGATTGCAAACAGACAGCTGATTAGTTCAGGACTAATTACACAGACTATTTATACACCTTTCAAACACATACACACATTGCTGTGTTTTGTTTATCTGCTTAAATGAGCATAACAACACATTTTTCTTCCCTAGCCTAGCCATGTTTGACCCTTACTTTGTCTGTTTGTTTACATTACTTGCTGCCGGAATTGACCATTCGCCTGTTTATGATTATGCAATTTCCTGCGGTTACCCGTTTGCTCCTGGTCTGACCATTGTTTGTATGACAACTCTCTTGAATAATCCTGCATTTGGATCCTCAATTCTATTATCTATGTCCATTCCATGACAGAGAGAAAATTAGAATGTTTAAAAACAATGTTCCTTAAAGAATGATAGGAAGACATTTGGATATTTCTCTTTCAACAGTGCATAACATAATTAAATTAAAAAAATCAAGGAATTTAGAGGAATTTCAATGCATAAAGGACAAGGGCACAAGCCTAAGCTGAACAACTGTGATCTCCGATCCCTCAGGCAGCACTGCATCAAAAATCGTCATTCATTTATAAGTGATATCACCACATGGGCTTTGGCAAACCTTTGTCAAGTACCACAACACGTAGTTACATCCACAAATGCCAATTAAAACTGTACTGTGCCAAAAGGGAAGCCCTATGTTAACAGTGTCCAGAAGCGCCAACATTTTATCTGGGCTCAGATGCAGTTCCTCTTCATTCCCTAATCGTACTTTAAGTGTTGTGAAAAGGAACAGCAACATTACAAAGTGGTAAATGCTTTACTGTTGAAATGTGTTGCAAGAACCACAACTGGAATAAAAACATACGAACATATTAAATAATGTTTTTTGTATTGTCTGCAATAAAATACCAAAAGTAAAAGTAAATTTAGTAATCTAGTAATTCTTTTTTTATTTGCCTTTTCCATACTGTCCCGATTTTTTTTCTGATTTGGGGTTGTATGATAACCACTGAACAATAGTTCCACAACATATTTTCAGTCATGACACCGTATCACTTGACAGAATACTATCTTAAAAGTAAGGAAATTATCTTTTTACAGCACATCTGGATTATAGTTAAGGTTGTTCTCTTGTGGTTACATGCATGAAAATGAGCACTTGGTAAATACACAGTACAGTTTTGTGCTTATTGCTACATGATCCACCAGTCATATGTTCTATATAAAATGGGGATGCCAGAGGAAATCCGGAGGCTCATACATTTTAGAGATTAAAACGAACAGCATTTTCTAAACTCTAAAAACAACTTTGGGAGTGAGTAATCTGTTAAACATTACTGTGTTTGTGCATTCTGTAATGACTACCACAGATCACAGACATCTCATATGACAGATGAGCTAGTGATGACATATGATGATGTAGTAGTGGAATCTCATTTCTTAGGGAAATATTTTCATCCCTACCCCTCCACACTGTTTAAAAGACCATGGGGAAGGCGTAGAGATAGGGGTATAAAATAGGTCAGTGTGAGAAACTGAACATAATTTGGAATTTGGAACATTACTACCTAATCCAGCCTACGCAAAACAGTCATAATTAATGTGTATTAGGAGAAATGACAAGAGTTTTATTTACAACATAAACATTTAAAATCAAAGAGATTTCAGCACTGTAAAACATATGTAAAGGCATACTTGAGATGTGTAACTATAAACATAGCATAGTCTAGCATTCCCACAATAAGGTTTTGAGGTTGGGATTTGTTGTGCTGAAATCAATGCCTTGTTTAGTCTTAACTGACAGGGTCTCTGATTGGGTTCAAAGCTAATGCAATGGTTGAAAAAAAAGAGTGCCTTCCTTCTCTTTGCAATCAGAGAGACAGACGACTAAACCAAATTCAACTAAACATCTTTTAGTGATTGTTTACTTTAATAAGATTTTGTTATATTGATCTATTTTTTTTATCAGCATAACCAAGTCTTATTATATGGAAATCAGAACATGTAAAGATAATATTTTTTTTCAAATTGTCTAAAGTTTATTGGTTTATTTGGGTTTTAGAAAAGTGCATTATGAATACAGTTTTTCTCAGTCGCGTTGGTACATTTCTCAGATCAAAACAGTAAGTGCATTTCTCAAAACAACGCATACAAATTACAGCAACAAGCAGAGGACACTCTACAGTTTGACAAATATTGCAGCTGTTGGACAACATAATGTACTTTTGAGGCTTTTTTAGTCAAGAATGCAGTTGTTTAGATCGCAACTATGCAGTTTATTTATAAGGATAGTGCCTATTTTAAAATATTTATAATTTCTGAGAGACAGTGCGCCGGCGGCCATTAGCCTGTCATTGAGCAGAGCAAAGATGTTGTCCATCCACAAGATGTTGACAGAGACCAAATAATAAGCCCTTAAAATATAAAAACAGCATAATTTCTAATTACTGCTGATCAAATCGTTATTAAACAGGTAAGTGATATTCTAAGTCAAACTCTCTCGTTTGTATGTTGTAGTGCTGTATTTATACCATAATTATATTGTATTGAGTGTGAGATGGGACATATCAGGAATCTATGTATTTTGTGTTGGCCAATCTTTACATAACCCTGAGTTTATGTACCCTGACCTTTTTGGTTGGCCATCTGTTTGTTTCTCCTGTTTTTATTACTGCAGACTAGTTCAGTAAACAGAAAGAAGAAATCCCCTCATGTGTTTAGCTTTTTCCTTATCGCAAACACAACAATAATCTGGCAGTGATTGCACTGTTTTTTTTTTTTTCGGGATTAATTATTGTGATCTCCCAATTGCAACAGAGAAATACTGGAAAATGTCTCTAGAATGATTGCATTTCCTGCCCTTTAGCCTTATAATCTTAGACCTAGGGCTGTCAATTGATAAAAAAAAAACTAATTAATCCCACTTTTTTGTGATTAATCATGATTAATCACAAAAGTAATTAATCGTGATTAATTACGAATAAAAAATAAATAAATACAGGCATTGCAAATATGGAAATTGGAAATAATATTAATAATAACAATAATAAAGTATTGAATACAAACAATTGTATTCATTGTAAAGTTATATTGGGAGTTGAGAACATTACTTATAAAGTAATTAATTTTGCTTAGTCCTCCCTTCAGGAGATGTGACCCTAGTTGTTTTTATACTGAAACTTTCCTTCTAAAAACGCTTCCTTGGTCTTTTCCATATTTCTTTGCACATTAAACACACGCAGGGCCAGAGCAAGCTGAACTGGCGCTGTAGGCGAACGGCGATAACGCCGCCCTCAACCCGAGAGTGAAATAGAAAGTGACCGGTTCGCGGATGTAAGTGAGGACGGGGAGGGAGCGGGTGGGTGTTGCTTATGAAAGTGAGGACCGGGGGGTTCGCTCACTATTCTGGAAGCGCCGGCTCTGATTACACGTCGCCCACAACAGGACAAAAAAAACAAAAACAAAAAAACTGCAACTGCGTTAAATGTGTTAATTTCTTTTTTACGCGTTGAATATTTCTAATTAATCACGTGTGTTAACACGCAAATTTTGACAGCCCTACTTAAAATGTGAGCAAAATCATCTGTTTTGTCATCATTTTAGACATTACGCTAGAGAATCATTTAAATACTAGCTCTAAAGTGACGTGTGTGAAGTAGCAACAGTTTCTGCTGTTCTGACGTCAGCTGCAGATGTGAATGAATGGTAAGTACCTCATACAAAATGTTTTTTAGACGAGTTTGATTTTCTTTTTTATATACACCGTCAATATATATAATTTATTGTTTTTTATTTGTATTATTATTGTATTATTATATTACTTATATTATATTATTTATATTACTATTATTTATTTTTAGACATTTTTTTGGGTTATTGGTAAAGTCATGAACATCTTTGCCTGGGAACATTTGTGTGTTTCTCACACACTCTTTACTACAGACAAGACAGGAGTCTCTAATCTGCAGGTCATTTGCAGCGGAGGACTCAGGTGCACATGAACAGTACACTATAGATTTTCATCATCTCTGTAGGCAGACCTCAGGACGTGCCCATTTAAAGAGCATCTGGTGGGTAAACTAGTAGAGGGAGAAACTTGTAGCAGCATGTCTCCTCCATGTTGTTCTTTGACCACAAAAAGTGTTAGAGTTTGATCATCTCCCGGTGACAAATGATGTAATTGCAGAAGAGAACTGACCTCGCCAGAGTTCAGCAGATTGAATCTGAAAGTAAAATTAAATAAATATATATATATTTTTTTTATAATATCTAACACACCTTTAAAGTTCACCTCTAGTATTGTGTTACTATTAAAGTCATCTATGTGCAGTATTTAGAATTTTTGTGAACAGCTTTATAGAATAAAAGTCTTAGGCATCCCCCATCCCGTATGTGTCTGGATAAATTAAGGATAAATTATTGCACATTGCTGTAAATACTGCTTTTTAGCTGGAAGCATAAATAAGCTGTTTTTCTTTTCAAAAGAGGCTGGACTATTTACAGCTCGTGTCTCAATTACTCCGACAATAACAAACTAAATTTCAACATGTGAAAGAAACAGAAAGAGAGGGTGGAAGACAACTCGATTTCCAAGGGACAGAGCATGGATAGAGACCCAACAATGTGTATTATAGTTTTGTCAGTTTAAATTCCATCTTTTTAGTTTACAGACAGGAAATGTGGACAAACATAGCTCTCATTTGTTATGTCTGTGAATGTAAACTGTTTGCATGCATATCAGTATATTGAATATTATGTAAAACAGCACCTTTTGGACAAGAACTCAACCAGAAATTGCCCCATGGCAGGAAATTATTTTACAATTTCAGGATATGTTTAAATTTGAGGCAGTTTAGAAATCATGCTTACAGGAAGAGAATATCTCTCCTTTCTACAAACTAAAGAAAGTTGAAAGTGTACTGGACAGACAATTCCGCTAAAAGCAAAATGCATTATAAAAACAAGCTTTTTATCTCCGTCCAACCTCATGAAGCTCCACAAATGAGCTTACTGATTTGGCTCATACCAATTAAATCTTTTTATATATCTATATAAATGTCACAATCGCCAGCAAACTAGCAGTTGCAGATCGCTGAAGAACTATAAATTTGTCACAGAACTGGACTTCAAATCCCATAATGCACCTTACACACCAGTTTCAGTTCTCTCCCTGATTGCACACACAACCGCAAACAAATCATAGACTGATTACATGGACTATATATTCACCTTATTTACACACTCTTATTGCTAAGTCTTGTTGTACAGTATGTTAACCTGTAATATTGTGAAGTGGTTTCTTTGTTTAGTCTTAACGTGCCTTTAGATCCTTGTCTTGTTTCTTTGTTTATCCTGTTTGTTGCCTGCACCGACCTCTGCCTGTGACAATGACTAAACTATTGGATTACCCTTATGATACTGTTTGTTACTGTTTTGACCATTGTTAGCCTGACTAAGCTGTTCATAAACTGCGTTTGGGCTGTCACCTGAATAATGCACCAAAAAAAAACTAAATATTTTTTTTTCCCATTGCTGATGTTGTTTGCAACATATTATGGGACTGCAATTTTTCAATTACTGTATAAATCTGTTTTATGCACTTCTGTCTTTTTGTCTTAGTTGTTTGATTTAAATCAGTATTTAATGCCGTTGATCACCTCGTAGGTGGTTTTTTTGGGGTTATGTATTTTAATGCTTTAATTTAGACTTTTTTTTTAGTTATGTGGGGGAAAAATAATAATACAACTACACTCACTGGCCACTTTATTAGGTACACCTGTCCAACTGCTCGTTGACACAAATTTCTAATCAGCCAATTACATGGCAGCAACGCAATGCATTTAGGTATGTAGACATGGTCAAGACGATCTATTGCAGTTTAAACCGAGCATCAGAAAGAAAGGTGATTTAAAGGTTATTTTCAGGCTCGTGGTGGTGGTGTAATTGTGTGGGTGATATTTTCTTGGCACACTTTGGGCCCATTAGTACCAATTGAGCATCTTGTCAACGCCACAGCCTATGGAGTATTATTGCTGACCATATCTATCACCTTATGACTGCAGTGTACATCTGATGGCTACTGCCAGCAGGATAACGTGCCATGTCATAAGGCGTAAATCATCTCAGACTGGTTTCTTGAACATGACAATGAGTTCACTGTACTCAAATGGTCTCCACAGTCACCAGATTCAATCCAATAGACCACCTTTGGGATGTGGTGGAATGGGAGATTTGCATCATGGATGTGCAGCCATGCTCTCATATCAATATGGACCAAAATCTCTGAGAAATATTTCCAGTACCTTGTTAAATGTATGCCATGAAGGATTAAGGCAGTTCTGAAGGCAAAAGGGGGTCCAACCTGGTACTAGTAAGAATAAAGTGGCCGGTAAGTGTAAATGAATAATAAAACTTAATTTCAAGTTTGAACAGTAGCTGATAAAGGAAATGGAACTAATGCATTGCATTTCTTTTTACTTTTCTTATTAAACAACAAATGCTATGTTTTATGAGCATTCCCTGATCTTTATTTAATTTAACACATATATATATATTAAAAACCAGGGGTACAGATAACCACTTTAGGACTGACCACATCTCATATCTCTGGGATTAGCAGTGTAGCAAGCACCAGGAATCCTATAGTCAAGGGATTAGTCTAGTCCTTACTGTCCAGTATACTGAACTTGCTATACTGAAGATAACAGAGATTTGTCATTTTGAGTACACGAGGAAATCTTTGTGCAGGCATATTCTGGACTAAGTCCTAAGCTAAACACTGATAAGTAAGATAAGTGAGCAGTAGCTTACTGAAGCTAATTGAATTGGTAGCATATTGCCTGATATTTTTCTAATCCTCTGTTTTTTTTTTTGTTTTTTTTTTTATTAAATAAGTCTGCAGTTGATATTGTCATCAAGAAATGTATCTAGATATTATAGGCCTTTGAAATATTACAGACTTAAGTAATAACTAGCCAGATGTGGATAAATATGTAGCTGCCTCAGTTTTGCAACAATAAAGACAAACCTGATTTTATAAAAAAAGCTCCTCATAAAAAACATGAAAAAACATTTATTCATAATTGCCTGATTTGCTTCTATGGGACTTATACACTATATAAAACAGCCCAGGTTCGTTCATTCATTCATTTTCCTTCAGCTTAGTCCCTTATTTATCAGAGGTTGCCACAGCGGAATGAAGATCCAACTATTCCAGCATATGTTTTATGCAGCGGATGCACTTCCAGCTGCAACCCAGTACTGGGAAACACCAATACACTCTCACATTTACACACACACTCATAGGGGAGAGCGGGGCACAAAGTAACACTTTTTGGATTTGGTCAAATAATGAACAAAGTAATGTGGTTAAACAAACTTTATATTTTTTTTTACCAACAACACACAAGCCTCTCCTACAAATGAGCACTGGAATTATGATCGCCGGACCTTTGGTTTCTGTGCAGTATTGCCAAAAGTGCCAGGAGTAAGAATGTTACTATTTTCCCCACCTGCGGGGCAAGTTGTAACAGACAGGGGGTTAGTTGTAACATACTTATGAAGGCAGATTTCACACAATTAATTTAAATTCAGTTTACTTTAAATAGTAGCTGTATTTCCTCAGTAATTGGCTTATTTCTTTTTATTCTACATAGCACAGTATGTTTATTTATTTTTTTTTTGTTTATTGGATGAACACATTTGAATCTATTTGCATTATTATGAATATATTCATTATTATACAATGCATTTTTTAGCATTATTAGCAATAAAAAATGTTCTATTAAAACAATATTTTCTATATTAAAAAAAAAAATTTGTTCTTAACATTACACTCAAAATAAAAAAAAATATATTTTGTTAGTTTAATTGGTGTCCAACAGTGTGTCTTAATTGTAACACCCTGTTACAACTAACCCCGCTGTGTCATGTCTTCCTCAAAACTGGCTAGCAGTCACTGTGTGTTTTATACATCTTTTAAAATGGTTTCATCACAACAATATAAGATTTTACGTACATACTTTCATCGATTTGTTTAAAAAAAAAATCAACTGTAATAAAAAATACTTTTATGCTAAATGCTAAAATACTTTTGTTTTTAAAAATAGTTTCTCCTGTGTTTCTCATCCAAATTTCACCGACATTTTTCAATAATTGGCAGGAAGACGTCTGCCGACACTGTGGTGAAAAACTCGGAAGCATGCCATACTCCCCTACACTACGGCCAATTTAGTTAATCCAATTCACCTACTGTATAGCGCATGTCTTTAAACTGTGGGGGAAACCTGATCACCCGGAGGAAAAGCACGCGAACATGAGGAGAACATGCAAACTCCACACAGAAATACCAACTGGCCCGGCCAGGACTCGAACCAGTGACCTTCTTGCTGTGAGATGACAGTGCTAACCACTGAGCCACTGTGCCACCCACAGCCAAGTTCTTTTTAATATAAAGAAAGTTCATTGTGACCATATCTGTTAAGCAAACTAACACCCCCCCCCCTTTTTTCTGTTATTAACAGCAATATGGAGAAAGCCTCTGCATAAATCTATTTATTTTTTGTGATTCATTTATTTAAAATTTGTACTTATTTCCCTCAGCAGGGAGGATGTTTGTTGTGTTTAACCTCATTAAATGTTATTGCATTAGCATTAAAACACATTTACTATTTATTTAGCTCTGCTTTTGTGCACAATAATAATACAATAATACCAGGTTTCTTTCTCCGATTGATTTATTCTGAATAGTTGCTCTAAGATGGTTACATCAAGTACAGTCACTCTACTGACTGTAACAAACAGGATCAAATAAATGCATAATCAAACTTGTATACGCTATAGTGAAACCACATCAGCAAAATTCAGTGAAATTTTCAATGGACCCTTTTCAAAGACTACATTTCTGCAGTTATTAACATCTTTCTGTTTAACAGAGAGATTTTTTCAACACATTTCTAAACATAATAGCTTTAATAACTCATCTTTAATAACTATCTTTGCCATGATGACAGTAAATAATATTTTACTAGATATTTTTCAAGACACTTCTATACAGCTTAAAGCTACATTTAAAGGCTTAACTAGGTTAATTAGGGTAACTAGGCAGGTTAGGGTAATTAGGCAAGTTATTGTATAA
>CAIGQZ010030864.1:0-12051 GCA_903798205.1 Danio tinwini | reverse complement strand
ACACACACACACACACACACACACACACACACTTATATTTACGGTCATGTTCTTCAAAGTATAAAAACATAATAATAATAAAACCTATGATTGCTAACATTACTACACCAATCTCTATTCCAAAATGGTCCCATAAAATATTTTACTTGCATAGATACTTTTCTTTTTGGGGTAATATAGTTACAGTTATGTATAATGTACTTCAGGGCTATTCAATTAGTTTGTCATGGGGGCCAGTTCATGAAAAGCATCCCAAATGAGGGCCCGGAGAGATATGACTTGCCATATAAGTGATGACACAACAGCATATACGAGCTCATATGTTGTATTTTTGCACCTTGAGACACCCACGTTAGCTTTAAAATGTTAATATGTTGTATTCTGAAACTACATAACATCACTGCAAGGTATAATGTGTCTTTTTTACAAACATTAAAATGTTGTATTTCAAAGCACAACAAAAGCAGAGCATTGCTTAAGTAGGCTTCTACATTCAGACACATTGATATGTTGTTTTAGTGATGCAACCATTATAGATTTTGGTTGTACGATTATATAGTCTGAAGAATAATCATGGTTTCACGGTCATCACGTCTAATGTAAATTTAAGTTTTTATTAGGCAAGTATTTGAATGAACGGTTATCATCTGCGTTCATACATGCATCATCATTTTAATTAGTCTAACATATCTTTTGTTTACATTGCACTGAAAGCCACGCACAACTCTCACCGCTACAGCGTGAGATATTTTCTACTCGGTGCGTCTGGAAGGCACGAGCACATGCGCTTGTGCATGCATATTGGCATATATTCTAATATTGGAAATAACGAACTTGCGCACGGAAAAGACGCGATATATGAACATACCCGCTGCTATAGATAATCCAGTGTGCGTGCGTAGCGTTGGTATAGCTATAAGCTTGAAACTTTAAACTAGCGCACAGGTGGCATAACTTTTAGTTGCAGCAGTTTTGCTCCGTGCAACAGAAACGCGGCATTGAGAAGCCTTTAAGTTTAAGTATCCAAATGTTTTCAGCTCCTCGCGCCACTCACTCGCTTAATGTCAGGTGACTCACGCTCTGCGCAGCCTTCAACTGCAACTCGTGCTGTATTGAACAGATGCACGTCACTTCATAATTATAGCGGCCATTTTTCGACTGAACTAAATTCATTTTTGATGTCTTGGTCACACTATTCGGAGGGCCAGAGCTAATTGCCTAACGGGCCAAGTATGGCCTGCAGGCCTTCAATTGAATAGCCCTGATGTACTTGCTTTAAATACGGTGAACAAAAAAAAACTATTCAACCGTTCTGTATAAATTAATGCAGATTAGTTGGCTTTTTGTTACAAATATACTTAGCAAAATAATTAAAAGACGTTTACATGTATGAAGACTGTATCAATGCACTCAAACAATGAACTAAGAGAGAAATTAGTTCTCAAAAGTGCTATATAAATAAAAACATATTATTAATATTAATTATTATTGTTTTCGGTTTGAAATAAGACAATTTCACTTGGCTCATCAGCAGATTATTTACTTTAAGACAAAAACTCAAAAAGTTGATTATTTCAACTTCTTCTGATAATAAATCAATCCTTTTTTTAACCAGTCTAGAAAATGCTTTTTTATTTTTAGATATTCAGACAAGAAACAAGACAAAAACTCAAAGAAAAGCATATTTTGCAGTGTACCAAACACACACTGGTGTCTCTAATAATGTGCTTTACTTGCAGTCTGAAGGCACATCAGTGAAGACACGCAGCAGAAAGTCTCCCTGCATGCCTGGGTCAAAGGTGGAGGGCACGATCACGTAGCGGCCCTCCTTCAGGTCCTTGCGGAGAAACACACTGCGGGAGTTGATGTAGATGGAGCTGCCCACTGATTTCTGGATGGAGTGCATGCGGTACGTGCGGTTCAGCTCCACCTGAAAAAAAACACAACATGGTCAAACAGGCGAGCAGTCAAACTGTGCTGGTTTGTGTGCTGTTTCTGTCAGCCAATGAGGTTTGATGTTGAGACACTGATCATTATTTATTGAACTGAATTAAATGAATTAATACTCTTAAATAGGTGACAAAGTGTGCAAATAATGTAAAGATTTGGAGGTTTAAGTGATGTTTATTTATAAACTAATTTCCAGAGGATCACGTGCTTATGATTGTTCTCAGCTGTTGATTGATTCTCCAGTCAGATGATTACTTACTCACTATAAATAACCAGAGTATTTCTTATCTCAATAGGTGCGTTCGACATGAAGCACAGCAGCAGCCGGTGATCAACGAGATTAGTCGTGCACAGGCGGGTGCGGAGTTGAAAACGGAGCTGTCAAGCCGGACACTTCGGGGCTCGAAGTTGCTGCTGTCATGATGACCCATCACATGCCGGGATCATTTATTTATTTGTTTATTTATTGCAACTAAAACAAAAGATTTACAGTACACATAAAACAGAATGCAGTCTCTACAAACTATAGTTCATTTTAAACAAGGGAATTATTAATTAAATTTAAGTAGCCTATATAACAAACGCATGAGAAATATGGGGAAAACGAGAGAGCACATAAAAAGGAAATAAATATCCACAAATAGGCCTATTAAACAAAACAATAAGCACAAATTCTTGGAGTTTAAACATCAGTTTTTGGGCTACTACATGTTGAATGCTATGTCAATACTGTTCCAGTGCTTGTTTGAATATGCTAAAAAGGGGTTTACATTTATTTACATTTATAGATATAAAACTTTCCTATATTTTAATGTAAAACCCAAAACAAGGTGTTTTGATTAAGTGGTAAACAATGATTATTTTGGATAATAAAAGCATTTTTTAAAAGCACTTTAATCCATAGAGATTGAAAAAAAAGGACCACAATAAATGAGCTACACTAAATAGAAAATACCAAGAAAGAGCAGGTTCATCAATGTCATTTTTAACATTTCTGCATAAACGGGTTAACAGGAAATTAAATATTTTATAATCATATATTTTTATATTAAAAAAAAAATATTTTTTTACTTAATTTTTTAAGAAATCTTTATAGGGGTGTCAGGATCAATGATAATAATTATTTAATTATAAGTCTGTAAGACTTATTTGAGTTAATATTTGGTCATTCACTAAAATATATAATACAGTAGTCTGTATAAAAAAGGATAAACCTGTTTAAACAATCTAGACATTATGAACAAATTATTTAACAAAAGATGATGCTGCAGTAAAATATTTGTAGTCTTTTAATAAGCATCATGTGTACAAGATAGAGAGGGTATGAACATTTAATTGTTTGTTTTGAAATTTGTGAACCGAAATTTGTCCAATAATAAACCCGCAACACACTTGGTTGTTGTCATGCTGTGAACTTGGCCAATCGTGTAACATCAGTGTCGTCATCGCAGTTCCAGCAGGCGCTCTTCAGGTGCTGCTCGGGCTGACTCAATCGTCTGATCTCGGAGTGCTGTCGTGGTACTTTGATGCCACATGTGACAGTCACATGGTGTCAGCGCAGCATCAATCCAGCCAAAATTTCTAACCGGCATGCACCGCTTTAAAACAGATTTTGATTGGTCTGTGCAGTGCTGCATGAAGTCGAACGCACCTAATATCTTCATCTTGAAGAACAGTCCAAAAACATGCAACCCAAGTATACTGAACACACAAAATTGATACCATAGCCAAGCTCTCAGCAAGTACACCTCTCCTCAGTCATCCATATCTGTCATTTAGCAAGAAATAAGCCAGGGGGAGTTCATCGAGATCTACCTGAGCTAAATCTCCCCTCTTGCCCTGCAAACGGGAGGGAGCCCAGGGCTTGAGGATCTCATAAGCTCAGAGCTCTCTTCCAGGACAACATGCTAAACAAGCAATTTATTATCAAACATCAGCTAAGTGTGAACTCTTGAAATGCATCCAAATTTAGAAAACTTTGCAAACATTCATATATTATAATTTTTTTTTTACATATATATTTAGCAGATCCTTTTGTCCAAAGCGGTTTACAATTGTGGAGGCATTTTTTGCAATGTTAGCAATATGGTTTGTTTGAATCAATTCAGAGATAAATAGCTTCCCTAGAGTAAGCCGAGTTTTACTATACTAGAATCAATCATTCAGCTGATCTCAAGGTCTAGCAGGAGCACTTTTAGCTTAGCTTAGCATAGATCATTGAATCGGATTAGACCATTAGCATCTCACTCAAAAATGAAAGAAGAATATAGTTATTTTTTTACTATTAATAATAATAATAATAATAAGCTATTAATTTAAAGATCAACTCTTCTGTAGCTACATTGTGTTCTAAGAATGATGGAAACTATTCTCTCAAGCCTTATTCACACCATGAGTGACTCGCAGCGGCAAAGCAACAAGCAACCGTTCATTTTGACAGAGTGAACGACTTCCTGTGACCTCTGTCTACGCGAGTGACAGTGACCGTTGGCAACCAGATGGGCGTGTCGAGCAACGTGACAAAGCTGAGAATCCTTCAACTGCATGCAAATGAAGAGCGACTTTCTTAAGTGACAGCCAATAGGAGCACTAACAGAGCTCACGTGATCCTCTCTCAGCTCATTTAGAGGCCGGTTGTATTCTCCGTACTGTAGTCCTACACACCCCTGTGTTTACAGTAGATCGCCACCCAGAGCAACAGGCAGCTACAAAGTTGCTGCTAGTGTGAATGAGACATCATTCTGGCGTAATAATCAAGGAACTAATAGTCTAATCCGATTCAATGGGAAAAAAATTATAAATTGCAATAAATCAGAGAATATCTAAATATATTTAAAATCATAATATTGTATCATTCATTCATTCATTCATTTTCTTTTCGGCTTAGTCCCTTTATTAATCCGGGGTCGCCACAGCGGAATGAACTGCCAACTTATCTAGCACGTTTTATGCAGCGGATGCCCTTCCAGCTGCAACCCATCTCTGGGAAACATCCACACACACTCATTCGCACACATACACCACGGACAATTTAGCTTACCCAATTCACCTGTACTGCATGTGTTTGGACCGTGGGGGAAACCGGAGCACCCGGAGGAAACCCATGCGAACGCAGGGAGAACATGCAAACTCCACACAGAAATGCCAACTGACCCAGCCGAGGCTCGAACCAGCGACCTTCTTGTTGTGAGGCAACAGCACTACCTACTGCACCACTGCGTCACCCAGTATAGTGTCATGACAAGTATTTTATACATATATCATATATAAATGTTTGAAACAAATAAAATGCATGAGATTTAAAGGGCACCTAGGTTACCACTTTTTCCAGATTTAATATAAGTCTTTTGTGTCTCCAGAATGTGTCTGTGAAGTTTCAGCTCAAAACACCCATCAGATTTTTTTATTATACCTTTTATAAGGTTTTATTTTGTAGCATTTAGCATCAGCTAGCGGTTTTTGTGTACTGCGCCTTTAAGGCCAGTCCTTCACGCCCACCGTTTCCACGTGCCTGGCAGAGGCTCCCTCGGCTGCGTCAGACAACAGACAAACACAAAGGAATAAGATCTCACGTAACGTTTGTAAGGAGAAACTACAGTAAGAACTTTACCAATAAGTATCTGATGCATGTTGTGGAGTTGCAAGGATGAGTCACACACAATGTCATTACAAAGTTCACGCACACGCACACACAAGTTGCGGTCGGTCTCAAAACCGCTCCAATTGGTCCACCGTTTTTATGTTGTTAAATTGAAAAAAAATGACTATACACCATACATAGACGCATGTCTGTCCAAGCAGCTTGAAAAGTAGATTTTTCACCATAGGTGCTCTTTAAATGAGCATTTGATGTAGTGTTACATCGGAAAAATAAGACCTGTGCAACAATTTAAGACTTGAAGAATTTAAGACTTTTTAAGGCCTAAATTTTTTATTTTTTTATTTTAGACTTTTTAAGAGGTGACGCAGTGGTGCAGTAGGTACTGCTGTCGCCTCAGAGCAAAAAGGTCACTGGTTTAAGCTTCGGCTGTGTCAGTTGACGTTTCATCATTTTGGCAGTTTGCATGTTCTCCCCGTGTTCGCGCGGGTTTCCTCCGGGTGCTCCGTTTTCCCCCACAGTCCAAAGACATGCGGTGCAGGTGAATTATGTAAGCTAAATTGTCCGTAGTGTATAAGCGTGAATGAGTGTGCATGGATGTTTCCCAGTGATGGGTTGTGGCTGAAAGGGCATCCGCTGTGTAAAACAAATGCTGAATAAGTTGGCGGTTCATTCTGCTGTGGCGACCCCAGATTAATAAAGGGACTAAGCCGAAAAGAAAATTAATAAATGAATAGACTTTAAGGCACCGCGGAAACCCTGTAATATAATCCTGCACCATCATGCATGTTCAGAAATGCCTGTCCACTGCCATAGAAACTCACTCTGATGGAGCAGCTGATGAGGCCTCCTCTGTTGTGGACCTTTAGGACCCGATCAAACAGCTGATGCCGAGCCTCTTCATCCTGAGCAAACTTCCCTTCCAGCAGATCCATGGGCTCAGAAACACCGCCGGTGAAGTCCACTAGAGCATCCGCCGTGTTTCCACCATCCAGAGCCTCATAACAGCCACACATCCTGGAAAAAAACAGCAAACAAGATCAACAACAACCACTAGGATTCTTAAAAAAAAAAAAAGACCCTGAGAAGCTTCAGCAATGGGGCTGCTGAATGCTTGATTCTGACTGGCTGGTAAATTTTCCAAGGTGTGCCGTTTTTTTCAGATAAACATACAGCTAAAGTAGTTCCGGCACGTTTTGATCGCATTACAGCTTCATATCACTATGCTAAATGATTTGAGCTATTTCACAGCTACAACAGTCAAATACTTGATTGGCTGATAAACATTCTAAAGTGAACTGCTATTGTCAGATAAATGCACAGCTAAAGTAGTTCCGGCAGGCTGAGCGCATAACATCTCCATATTACTATGCTGAATGATATCAGTTATTTCACAGCTACAACGGTCGAATACTTGATTCTGATTGGCTGATGATAAGCATTTTAAGAAGTGTGCTGTTATTTTCAAATAAACGCACAGCTAAAGTAGTTCCGGCAAGTTTTGAGTGCATCACAGCTCCATATCACTACGTTGAATGAGTTTTTTTTCCACAGTTACTACAGTCAAATACTCAATTCTGATTAGCTGATGAGCATTCTAAAGTGTGCAGTTTTTATTTATTTAATTCAAATGTTTTATTTAATTATTTGTACAAATTTGATTTAAAAAATGCAATACAATTTAATTATTATTTAATTTAGTTTAATTTTACTATTTTTTAAGTATTTATTTATTCATCTATTTAGCAACTCATATTGAAATATGAAAACGTTATTGAAGTTATTATTATGTGATAATGAAATAGCCATAAGTTGCTGATGTGGCAATAAAATCAGTGTCTTTTATATAATTTGAGTGTATAGTTACACTCCTAATAAATGGCTCTTTTTGGTGGAAGCAAAAAATAATAATTTGTTGCATGTGTCTCTTTAAATGAAAATGAGCTGCTGCTTCCAGGCCCCTCCCATAAGAAGGCAGAGCCTTACAGCTCATGCTCTAAATCTGTGTCAACAATTAGCAAAACATCTGCATGTGTTTTAAAGCACTGCCAGTTTAAACAGCTGTGTTTATTTTTGTGCATTACTAGTTTCTGGTACGTACTTTGCATAGGCTTTCTCCACCAGAGCGCTCCAGAACTCATTACTGTCATTGGAGTGGCAGTAAATGAGCTTCCCGTTTGCGGTTGGTAGCCGGTCATCAATGACAACATCCACCCACTCTCCAAAACGCCAAAACCGAAAGTGAAAAATCCCAGCATAGTTCTCTGGTTTATCCTTGTCCCATTCCTGGTCCTTCCAATCCGGAATGACCTATAAATGGGTGAAAAAATGCTTTTTAATAACTGAACAAAATCCGACAACCAGGCCTCTGATGCAGAAAACAAAAACACCTGTAATTTTGGGGGCTTACTGATGACATAAAGAAAGGCCATAAAATCATATTTCACTACAAAAATCAATACTACTGTCCTGTCTTTTTCTCTTAGCAGCAAATAATGATGACTGGCATCTTGAATTTAAACTAAATGAACTGTTTACTGAAGTTCTGTTTGCACACTGAAAACAGGAGTGTACTCTGAACACACATAAGACCGTATCTGAAGGATTAGAAGCTACAGTGCAAAGTATTATTAAAAATTACAAGACCTTCTGCACTGTGAAAAATCTCAGAGGACATGGTCGATCCTGATAATGCTGAGCTCTGCTTGTGGCAACATCTTAACCTGCTTGGCCTTTGCAAATGCACATCTGGACAAAGAAGATTTCTGGTCTTCTGTTTTATGGTCAGATGAAACAAAAATTGAATAGTTTGGCCACACTGATGTAGGCTTCATTTGGCGTTAAAAAGTAGAAGCTATCAACCCTGAGAACATCATCCCCATGGTCAAATATGGTGTTGGGAACCTAACGTTTTGGGTGGTGTTTTTATTTTTTGAGACAGTGTAACTGTAAGCCTAATCACAGTAAATGACACCATGAAAAAGGAGCAATAGATCAAAATTCTCAACAAAATCATCAGACGGTCAACAGAGAAACTTGTCCTTGGGCACCAGTGGACATTTCAGCATGACGGCAACCCAAAACACACAGCAAAAGTGATGACAAAAATTTTGGACATGCCACTTTTTGTTCAAATGTAAATAAAAGCGGATAATTTTTTTTCCACAATGATGACTTTTATAACATATTTTAGCACAACAACAACCCAAAACACACAGCAAAATTGATGACCCCCCAGTTCTGGCTAGCAGAAAAAGAACATTAACATTTTGCAATGGCCCAGCCAGTGTCCTGATCTCAATCCAATTGAGAATCTATGAAGAGAGCTAAAGATCAGAGTGAAGGCGAGGAGACCCTAAAACCGGAATAGGCAAAAATACCAGAGGAGACATGCAAAAAGCTGGTCAGCAATTATAATAGCCAATAAGGGCTTTTCTATTGATTAATGTGAAGGGTATGAATAATTTTGGACATGTCACTAAATGTTCAAATGTAAATAAGCGGAGAAATTGTTTTTGTCCACAATAAAGACTTTTATAACACATTTCAGCACAACAACTACTCAAAACACAGAGCAAAACTTATGAAAAAAAGAGCATTAACGTTTCGCAATGGCCCAGCCAGTGTCCTGAACTCAATCCAATTGAGAATCTGTGGAAGGAGCTAAAGATCAGGGTGATGGCGAGGAGACCCTAAAACACAATAAAATAGACAAAAATACCAGTGGAGACAAGCAAAAAGCTAGTCAACAATTATAGTAAGTGTTTGTTTGCTGTAGAAGCCAGTAAGGGCTTTTCTATTGATTATTGAGAAGGGTATGAATAATTTTGGACATGCCACTTTTTGTTCAAATGTAAATAAAAGCAGAGAAAAAAAAATTTCAGGTCAACAAAACAAAACAAAAACTCTTGGTTGAATAAAAGTAACTTTACATCAGAATTTGCCAGGGGTGTGAATCATTTCTGGCTTGACTGTATTCCAACCAACCAAAAAGTAGTAAAACCATCTCCAGAAAAAAATGTAACAGGACAGAGTATAAAAAAAGTAAAAAATCTGTATAATTAAAAAAAAATTATACAAATTTCACAAATGTATAAATAAATGTTTAAATGCACAAACAAAACAAAAAAGTCTGGAAGTTTTTCAACAGCAGAAAGCATCTGTTGCCTAGAGCTGCAACACTGAATCTGTTCGTTTTGCTCCTCCTCCTTTTTCCAAAATGAAGTCGAGTCTCAGAGAATCAATAAAGTCCCCATCCGAGTGAGTGTGTGTGCCCGAGGGGACACAGAGGCGGTGCAGCGAATGGAAAAGTGAAGGCTGAGCGAGGAGAAGCGTCATTCACACACACACACACACAGACAGAAACAGAGAAAGAGTATCATGGGTTCAGAAATGGAGCTGACGTTCACCGAGGATCTGCAGCTGACAGAGGTCATTTACATTTATAATATATTTGATTAGCTTTTATGCAAAATGACTTACAAGTGAGAATTTACACTGCGAAAAAATGCTTTTCTTTGAGTTCTTGTCTTGTTTCTACACTTGAAAAATTATCTGTGTTTTATGTTTATTTACGGTTGTGAATTGCATTATGGGATGTTGATTGTCTGCTTTGTCGGATTTGATGTTGAAAATTCTACTAAAATTCAACTCTGCAGTTGAACAAAGTGACTTTTATTGATGTTTTAGTAGCTTGAAATATTATAATGTGTAAGAAATAATAATATATAGTGAAATAAGTCTGTAAAATAACAGAAAATATACTGGCAGTTTATTACAAGGCTTTTGTAGTGTAATATACACCAACCCAGACAATATATCACTTTAAACTAATAAACATTTTCATAAAAGTTAGTTTTTCAAACTTTTCAAAGTTAAAAGTTGTTGGAAGAAAGATCAAGATCCCATAATGCAATTCAAAACAAAAAGGGAAAATTACGGAAAATTGCTAATTTACAGATATTTTTACAGTGCACTTGTCTAGCTTTGAGTTTTGGTCTTGTTTCTAGTGCAAATATTATCAAAATCGGTGCTTGTATTCAGAAATAATGTCTCAATATTGAGTGTCTGTATCAAATGTACCTGTCAACAACAACAAAAAAAAACTAAATTAAAACAAAAGCCAGAACCAAACTTTTAAAGTTGTGTAGGAAATATTAATACTTCAATATTCTTTAAATTTTCCAGACCTACTGAACTCCCATGTATGTATATGTGCACCTGTAAAGCCCTATTTGTGTATGTGAGCTGAACTGTACCTTCTTGTTTGTTTGTTTTTTTGTTGTTGTTTTTTTTTTGTCATTTGTATAACTGTTGTTGTCATTGGATTATCATTATTTTGCAAGGAAGTTATTTTTTATTTATTTATTATTATTTGTTTATATGCATATAAAAGCAAAAACTTAGTATATCTATATATATGTATATATTTATTGTGTATATATATTAAATTTTTATATTTATTTTTTATTAGTCAATAGATTTTTCTGGTGATGCATTTGCAGTTGCTCCAGCAGGAGTTTTTGCCTTGTTTCTAGTCAAAATATCTCAAAATTCAAAATCAATGAGCATTTTCTTGACAATTAAAATCTGAAAAATATTACAAATATTTGGACAAGCAACAATACAAAAACTCTAAGCTAGAAAAGCATTTTGGGCGGTAAACAAAATAAGAACTTCAGAAATCATCAGAGAGTAGCAGTAAATAAATGATATGATACATCTAAATTAAGTCTAATTATTTATTCATTTATTTATTGAGTCGATTTCAGATTTTTTTTATATTTGGACTAGAGACAATATAAAACTTCAAATCTTCTATGATACATCACTGCTATGATACATCTAAATGAAGTCTAATTCTTTCTGAACTGATTTATTATCAAGGTGATGCGTTTGCGGGTGCAGTCGCTCCAGCAGAAGGGTCAGAAACGGCAGGATGGAGAGCGTCTCCTGCTCCCACACGAGTCCGTCTACCGGCTGGACTTCAGCGATCAGGATCTAAGCTTCAGCCGCTGGAATGTGAGTCTGCAGGGAACGGGACGCTTCACCGTCACTGGCATCTGCCAACTCTGGACGCCTGACCTGACCCACCTGATGACCCGCCAGCTGCTGGAGCCCATCGGCCAGTTCTGGAGGAATGCCGGGGACCCCGAAGACTCGCCCATCAAATGCCTGGAGGCGGATATTCAGGAGTTTGGGGAGCGGATTGCGGAGCTGGCCCGTGTGCGCAAAGTCATGTATTTTCTGATCGCGTTCAAGGAAGGAGCGACCAAAGAGAAAATCTCCTGCTCTCTGACCTTCTGCAAAAACTGAGGTGCTTTTTTGGCAGGTCAGGCGCATCATTTGTGTTTAGATCTAGAGATTTGATTATTATCCTGTAGTACAGAGAGTTACTAAAAATATAATGTTAAGTATTTCTATAGCCTAGTCTGGGATTGGCTTTAATGGAAAAGCATCTGAATATATTTACTAGTGCTGGGCAAAGATAATCACGATTAAAT
>CAIGQZ010030859.1:0-10617 GCA_903798205.1 Danio tinwini | reverse complement strand
AGAAGAGGCGTTGTTGTGCCTTCCTTAACACTGCGTCTGTGTGAGCATGTCGTTTTACACTTGAACAACTAAATGAATGTTTGAATGTTGAATGTATTGTAATTACATTACAACATTGATGCTGTAAAAGCAACCTTATCAAATTGAAAATAGTCACGTAAAGCTTTCACCGGAAGATTATCATTGACTGAAAAACACTAGCTGTGCATGTGCATATAGCCCATTACTCACACAAACAGGAAGTCACTATCACTTCCTAGTTTTTTTATTAAACATATATTAACATACAACAATTTGGTACTATACAAACACGGTTTGATAAAGGTATCATTTTGGTAAGACAGTTGTTTGATTTAAGAAATGTTTGACTTTAGAGAGCAAGCAGAGTTGATGAAAACTGGAGCCAATAACCAAATTGATATGTTCCTTTATATGTGATATGTTTGTCTAGTTTCAATGACTCATCATGGATGACACCCAGATTTCGCACACAGAAGGCAGATAAGCAGCCCAGATCTAGGCATGTGGCCTGAACGTTATCAGTAGGGCTGAAAACAATCACCTCTGTTTTATCATTTAATGTTAAAACAAATTGTGGCATAGCCAGATTTTAATCTTATCTAAGCACCATAGGCCCTGTTTTAGTTTTAAAAAGCATAAGTTTAGCTACGGTTACGCCATCCGTCCACACTATGCCAGAGTTTTCGAGCACCGAAAACAGAGCTTTTGAAAACGCTGAAGAGGCCGTCGTATGGATGGGGGGGGGTGAACATCTGAAAACGGAGGCCTGGCTGCAGAAATTCGCCAATCCGATTGTGGCTTTTTCTTCAATATTGTATGACGTTGTTCACATCACCCTGGCTACGTTGTTTCACTTTCTCAACAATAAAATGAAAACTTGATATAAGGAACTGCCTATTTTCATTTTTATAAGAGCTTAACAGACACCAAAAATGTTGAGGTGTTGTGTTGCTGCAAATTTAGATGACCGTCACCTTCACTGTATGCATATTTAAAACAAAACGTAGCCTATAACATTACTGCCTCCTTTCATTTTCATCGAAAATACAAAACATACTCTCTCTTTTGCAGAATATCAGCTTTAATAATCAATAATGGCCATTTTAAAAGTATAACATACAATATGTTTATACATTACAGGAAATAAAGGCCAGCAATCAGTCAAATGCGCAGAATCAGTGTACGTGGTTACATAAATTAATATATTAACTTACCTTTGCGCGCAGCCAAAACACAATAACTGAGAACAAGTAATAGATTCAAAAGACCAAAGTCGGGGAATATGTCGCTAGACATAGACAACAAGATTAATTAAATATCACGTTTACCAAATATAGTGAGATTAGATCCAGCGGTAGATCTTTGACGAACAGTCCGACGTACACAGCTCTCATCTGGGTAGATGTGCTCAAAGCACCCGCTGACTGCCTGGAGCTCAAACGTGCGCATATGCTGCAGTGCATGCCAGAGTGTGTGTGTGGTCACGTGATGTCAGTTTTCATTGGTGTAGTGTGGATTGAGAGAGCTGTTCAGAAATGCTAGGTGAACGCCAGTGTGGACGCGAATCGTTTTCATTCTAAAATACTGTTTTAAAACTAAAACTTATTAGTGTAAACTGGGCCTTAGTAAAGCACTAAGAGCGAGAGGGTCATTCCTCTTAAATCTGGGTGTCAAAATAAGAAGAACATACATGTTTTATTAAAAAAAAAACTGGTTAGTAAACCATGTGTTACTTTCTATTGGTTTAGGTTTATTCAAAATATTGATTGGAGCAAAGTTTGGGTATCACCTAATAAACATCTAATTACAAATAAAATCAAATACATCTCATTTAAGATACTACAAAAATTTTACCCTGTTAAGCTTTTTTTTTTTACCAGGTTTATTGAAGACATGGATGTCAATTGTTCATCATACGCAGAAAGTGTAACACTTCACAATAACAGTACATGAATAATGATGTCTTAACATGTAAACTAAACATTAATTTATTATAAATTAATAATAAGTTAATGCGTGCGCTAATCATGAACTAACCTTAACTACAACATGAGTTGCATGACTTTGTGTGCATTACGGCTACCTTAATTACTTGTTAGTACATGATTGTTTGTTAATTAATGTATAGTTTATGCTTAATTTAACCATCATGAACTCATGACATGTTAATGTACAGGGTGGGCCATTTATATGGATACACCTTAATAAAATGGTAATGGTTTCCTGAATACAGTTTCCTGAAAAGTGGATTGGTCGTCGTGGACCAGATGAATGGCCTCCAAGGTCTTCCGATCTGATCTCCTTAGACTTTTTTATTTGGTGTCATCTGAAGGCAATTGTCTATGTAATTTATTAAGGTGTATCCATATAAATGGCCCACCCTGTATAATAATATCATGACTTTACTTGGAGGGGCACATCATCATTAACCCATTCTTAACTACTCATGAACTCCTTATGCAAATCAATCTAGTGTGTTTACACTAAGTAAGAATAGAAAAGTGTTCTGTCAACATCAACAATTTAAACACAGGAGTTTATGAGTAGTTAAGTATGGGTTAATGATGATGTGCCCCTCTAAGTAGTCATGATATAATTATACAATAACAGCTCATGAGTTCATGTAGGTGACATTTAGCTTAAACTTAAATGTCATTCAATGCATTAACAAACATCATGAACTAACAAGTAATTAAGGTAGCTGTTCACACATGAACACTTGTGACTCATGTTGTAGTTAGAGTTAGTTCATGATTAGCACATGCATAAACTCATCATTAATTCATAATAAAGTAATGTTTAGTTTGCATATTAATGCATCATTATTAATGTACTGTTATTGTAAAGTGTTACCCAAAAAGTTTGTGGAAGATATCTACATTTATAAATGACAAAGTGTTGTCAAAATTGATTTAACTATATGAATATGTCACCTTTTGATTATACTTACCAAGTTTCATATCCATCGTTGTAAATTTAGCAGTCAGAAACCTCTATTTTCAGTGGTACTTGAAGAACTAGATATTTCTATCAAAGCCATTAAGGAGAATCCCATAGATATTAACATTAGATGTCGCCTACGCTGTTGTTGTCTATTGGAAGGAATGTGTCAATAGAGCCGCCATTTTAGTACAGGGTAGCGCTCCTTTGAAATGAATGTGGGACCAAGATGCAATGGAGGATTGGCCATCTGGAGCCAGATATACACACACATATATACATATATCCATGATCGGGAGTTTTTTCCGGTGCTGAATACGCAATTTATTTTTTTATTACACAAAATTTTTCTATATCGATGGATAAATGTCTGCAAGGGCCGACAAAGAGCGTATGTTTGTGTACATGATAATTTACTATCTCCCTTCGTGTTAAATTTGATCTAATCTGTGTCCTGAAACACCCCCACTCTCCTGCTTTTACTTCTTATTCCATTGGAGAGAGCAAATCGTTTGTGAATGAATCTCCGTTATAAGTGATTCATTTGAATTATCGATATCCTTTAACTTGTGCTTGGGGGTGTTGCGTAAGCCACCCTCACTATACGCATCGACCTTGGCAGTAAGTAACTGTATTGTTATCAATAGCGTTAATTGTTTAGCACAAAAGTTTGTAACATACAAAAACATAAAAAAAAATCGTACCTATGAAATGTTCTGCCTTTGTGCTTTGTTTTTTTTGTTTGCTCGTTACTACACCCGAACGCAGCGCAAATGTCCAGCATCTTCATCTTTAGTTTTGACTAGTGCGGTTGAATGACTTTTGTCCTGGGAGCACTGTACAAATATGGTGGCGCTATTGACGCATGCTCATGGTCTGTATGCAATATCTAGTGTATATATCTATAGGAGATTACAAACAAAAAAAGCTTTTAAACCTGTTTGTTTGTTTGACACCTTTAGGTTATTGTATGCAAGGCCTAGCATTATTTGTAATATTATTTTAACTTTATTTTCTATTTTGTTTTGTTTTACCTATTGAGTCTATGTACTTTTATATAACTCTGTTATGATTTTCATATTTTATTGTACACCCCTGGGATTGTTTTGTATATGTTGTTCATGCATTAATAAAAACATAAAAATGGTACTACACTGAACTGAACTAAACTGAACTTCAACTAGACTGAAGCAGTTTTTATTTACTAGAACTTCTATGTTAAGCTGCCTTGACACAACCTACATTGCAAAAGCGCTAGAGAAATAGAGATGAATTGAAACCAATTTAATTGAATAATGAGTAGATATTTACATTACAAAAAAGAACAGGTTCAAATAGGGAACAGCATACTCAATTATCTCAACAACTGGCTGATTTTAACTCACGGGAGCAATTGATAATGTACAGGGACAGGGTGCTTCAGCACCTCGACCAGTTGGGGCTTCAGGTCAACCGAAGAACAAGAGCATCTGTTTCTCGGGTTGGAGCTGGATTCGATTGCCATGATAAATTGGAGCGCAGGCTGTCTTCCTCAACACTAAATGTTTACGTTGCATGATGCGATAGATGGCAGCATGCTAGGAAGGGACAACCTCATCATTCAGTTCCTCAGAGGCACGAGGCAATTAATCCATTACACCCCTCTCTCATGCCCTCTTGTGATCGCACTGTAGTGCTAGTGGGCCTGCAGAGAAATCCGTTTGAACCACTTAACTTGGTATCTTTGAGATTTCTGTCCCTAAAGACAATTCTGTTGGTCTGTTGCATCACTCAAGAGGGTCAGGGATCCGGAGGCATTTTCAGTCAGCGAATAATTTCTGGAATTTTGTCTGGCTATGGGCCCAAGGTTCCTACCACACCCTTTAGAGCAGGCACGTGCGGAGGTGGGGGCTTTGGGTGCTTGAGCCCCTGCCCTTTTTTCTCCTGGAGAGAAAGTGCCCTTTTTTCCTGGGGATAATAATTATTTTTTAAATACTACTAATAATATAATATATGTGTTTTCTTTTTAGGGACAGCTTTCCCTGTCAAAAAAAATAACTAAGTTTTAAAGTATATCTTGGTTTTAGTCTAGCTGCTCCAAGCGTGCCTCGAACCGTCGCTTGGGAAAGAAAAAACACATGCGAGGCGAATGCTCTAATGAAGACTCTATTTACATTGTTACTCTGTGTTAAAAAGTGAAGTGTCAACAGTGGAGTAATGCCTATCAGCGCTTATGCCAACTCCTGCATCCGGACCATAGCTTTACAGTCTGGCCCATACACACACTGCAGACTGAGTGTGTGTAAAACATACATTACTAGCTGACCTCCGTCAGCACGATATGAATGACAGAACCGCCAATGTAAATTCATCATTCATCTATATTGTGTGGAGGTGAGTAATGGTTAACAAAAGACTACCTAAGCTCAAATTTAACGTCAGCTATTTATTCAAAAGTTCAAACGCAAATAGACTATTTTGCTATCCATAGTAAAAAAAATGGCATTTTGTGTTTGCCGGTTTGTTTACTTGCAGGAGTTCCATTGGCATTTTCCCTCATGTTAATTCTGACCAATCAAAAAGCAGTTTAGGAAATATATTCAGTAACATCTGGTGAATGAGTGGTGTAGATTTTGTCACATGATTGTATTTTGGTTCTTTTCAACTGGTTCAGACCAAAGCAATCAGTGTGGTGACCCCAAACCACTGAAAAATGCTACAATGTATCAGTTGTTGCCCTTGGTCCGGACCAAATGAGCTTAATCACAAACGTGAAAGCACCCATAGATGCACAATTTATGTTGTGCTTGCATATCTTAAGGAGGTGGTCCACTATGATATCATATTTTAAACTTTAGTTGATGTGTAATGTAGCCGTGAACATAAACAACATCTCTGAATGAAAGACGCTAAATACAAGCTCATACACCCAGCGCCGCAAAGGGGCGTGGCCAGAGGTGATTTAATATTATAGTAGAGAAATCTAAAATGCCGCCCAAATGCTGCTAATTCCACAGAGTGGAAATACCATCTCCATCTTCTGTTCCTGTTTTAGTCAACCGGCCAACAATTGCCGGTTGCGTATTTAAATAACTTAACCTAAATCCTGGATCATAAATTAATTTGTGTAAAGAGAAAAAATTATATTCTTTATTAATATATATATACACATATATACATATATATACAACATACATACAGTTGAAGTTAGAATTATTAGCCCCCCTTTGAATTATTTTTATTCTTTTTTAAATATTTCCCAAATGATGTAACAGAGCAATGAAATTGTTACAATATGTCTGATAATATTTTTTCTTCCGTAGAAAGTCTAATTAGTTTTTAATATTTTTAAAAACAATTTCAAGGTCAAAATTATTAGCCCCTTTAAGCTATATTTACTTTTTAAATAGTTCACAGAACAAACCCTCATTATACAATAACTTGCCTAATTACCCTAACCTGCCTAGTTAACCTAATTAACCTAGTTAAGCCTTTGAATGTCACTTAAGGCTGTAAAGGAAGGGTCTTGAAAAATATCTAGTAAAATATTATGTACTGTCATCATGTCAAATATAAAATAAATCAGTTATTATAAATGGGTTATTAACACTATGTTGAGAAAATCTGCTCTTCGTTAAACAGAAATTGGGGAAAATAATAAACAACTATATATATTTATAACTGTACATCTGACTTCAACTGTATATATTTATAAAAACTGAATATGTTATAAATGTTTGGATATTAACTAATATTCATATGACTTGATCAGTAATTTTGTTTATCGTATTGGTTAACAGAAAATAAGTTGTGAATGCATATACTGTATTTAAAAGGTTTTTTTCTATGTAGTTTACTGTAAATGCACTTTTTCCAACAAATATTTCATAAATATTATTCATGCCTGTTTGGATATGTTTCACACCCATTAATGATGTTTTTTTCCTAACATGTTATAGAAAATGTGTACAAAATGTGTGAACGTGTTAAAAAAAACATTGGCAATGCATTTTTCCTTTGAGACATTTTATTTCGTAACCAAAAATAAGTAAAGTGCTTGTGTTTACCCGGCAAGCTGACTAAAAGCAGTCAGAATCCTCATTGCTTCTGTTGATTTCTGGATTTCTCTCATTGAAATGGAACTAGTCCCTTGTGACTGACACATCTCATGCTTTATAATAAGAACATTCCTCACACATATGAACCGCATGTTACAGAAGGGCAGCAGCTTTCACATGTCTTCAAAAATAGAATCATGCATCACATAAACACCCTGTGTGGTCCACGACCTCTCAGAATAGTTATGTGATTCAAAAGGCAAGAATCTACGGTAGCTGAAAGAGCTAAACGTGCTGCTATTTAAGAACACGTGCAATTACAAAGAAACGCCGGCAATTTTAAGAAAAAAAACTTCATCCAAGTCCTCACAACACATTTTTAAAAAACACGCTGCATTTTGCAACACTGCAACACAATGGAAATGTATCAAGGGGCCCCAAAAACGTGACAGACCCGGATGTTTAGGTTATGGTTATTTAAATTAATAAAATACAAAAGACAATAGAATCAGGATTTTAAAATAAACAAACAAAAAAGGTAGCACTTTATAATAACTACACACTATGAATCATTTATGAAGCATTAACAAATAGTGAATTCATTATCTGTTAAGCACTAAAGCTACATTAATAGACATTAGTAAGCAGCTTATAACTGCAGCTACAAATGCTGTATTCTTGACTTATAAACACATTTAAAATGTGCTTAATAATTGTACTTTCATACTTTATTAACAATTTATATTTCATCATAAATAATGAAAAACAATAATCAGGATAAAACAGTTAAATTGCGTCACACACCTCTCTAAATTAATCAACATTCATACCTTCTGTTGCAGTAAAATCATGTAAATTGACTTTTTGGGCATGGAATGAGATTCATTATTTGTTATTTGTATTATTACACATAAGTGTTTACGTAGATGTTCTTTTGACTAACAGTGAAACTAATATCTAAAATGTTTAATTTTAATTTCTCGAGACCTTTAATGGAACTTCAGAAGTGCGTAGCATAAATCATGTGAACAAAATCATCAAACATTACAAAAATGGAGACAATTAAAAATATTTACTTATGTTTACATGTACAAATAAAGCTAGACAGGTGAATAACCTATCAAACATTTATATTTAATTCATCTTTATTTCTATAGCGCTTTTACAATGTAGATTGTGTCAAAGGAGGTTAACATAGAAGTTCTAGTAAATTGAATTTGTGTCAGTCCAGTTTTCACAGGTGTTTATTGGTTGATGTTGCTGGTATGCGAAACAATCTAATTATTTAGATCCTTTTACACTTATTAAAAACTGTGAAATTATTTTATGTGAAATACACAACAGTGACACTCTCATGTCACACTCATGGCCTGTTTGTACTGAGTGATATGGTACGGTTCAGTACGCTTTTATGGCCGTTTCCACTGTCAAAAAGTACCTAAAAGGGAATCGTACCATACAACTTTTTGGTTACCCTTTTTTAAAAGGGTACCTAGCACAACAAAAGGGCATGAAAATAAAGGATTGAAAACAAAGGAAGCACCATTTTTAAATACACAGCCGAGACATTACATCGTAGTAATATATACATATAATGATCCATGTTCGACCCAAGCGCAAACAAACCTTGTCATTATCTTAATGAACAGCCACAAAGCCAAGAAGAAGAGCAGATTCTACCCTGTGGCCTGTTGTTGTTTAAAACTTTGTTGTCTAATGCCGAGTTCAGACTGCATGATTTTAGCCCCGATTTTGACTCGCCGACAGGTTTTGAGAAATCGCCGATAAATGCCTGAAATCACAGGCAAATCGGTGCTCGTGCACGTGAGTGAGTCACACAGTGTGAACTATCGAAGACGTGATTTGAAAGAATCGCCGATGAGTCACCAATGCCTGTGAGATATTTGACATGCTAAATATATGGAGCTGTCGCTGATTCAAATCATGCTGTGTGAAATGAGTTTTGACTGAAAATAAAGTTGGCGATTACCTACAGCCTATAAGAGAGCAGCATCCACTAGCGAGGGTACCTGTAAGCCAGCAGGAGGCTGGAGGAGAAGTTAAAAGTGCTCATTTTCAGTTTGTTTGGACCCAAGAAATGGAGAAAAAACTAGCAGAAATTTGGCAAGAGCACTGTGTCTGTTTGACGTGTCATGTGAGCAATATCACAACTGTGTCGAAAAAGAAAAAAAAAGTTGAGAAATTGATAATTCCATTCAAACCCAGGTGAGCAAATATGTACATTTTTTACCCATTAAAGGTTTCTTTCTCGTTATGTAATTAATAATAAAATATATACTACGTGTGTTTGGTTGTGAGATGTAGTTTGGACAAAGTTGTCGACCATCATTCCTATTGTAAAGTCATGCAGTGTGAAATCCCCTGTCGTCGATACATTTTGCAGTGTAAACAAAGCAGCTACAAAACTCTAGCCCAGATAGTCATGCAGTGTGAAAACATCTGTGACACGATTACTTTGAAAATCATGCAGTCTGAACTCGGCATAAAGCGCGCTCGGCTTCACTTTCACGAGAGAGAGAGAGAGAGAGCTGTGCATCTATATTTGAAGTAACGAACTTCATGAGCTGATGATAATAACGTGCGCGTGATTATTGAAGTGCTTCTGACATCCTTTCAGAAACGGACAAACGCAAGAGTGAAGCGTGAAAAAACAAAGGAGCAAATGATTGTTTCAGCAACCTAAAATATGAGCAAACTGCCATGTTTAATTATTATCATCACCTTTTGGACTATTAGGAACTCGGAATGACGGAATTACTCTCTAACAGAGGTTACATGTGCTGGTAAAGATTAAAGACACAGATGAGAGGTTTGCACTGGCTATATGTTGCGTGTTGTTTTTTAAACCCAAATAAGAACTAAATGTATGCTGTGTGTAGTTTTTCTGTAATTGGTAACATATCAGAGACTGCAAGGGTCTGTATGTGTTCATATATGTTCATTTCTTTATTTATTTTATATAATTGCAGATGTTACAGTAGGCTATATCGCACATCATTGATCTGCAGTTATAATCAAATTATGCTCATAGAAAGATTAGTAATGAACATTTATACAAAAGTATTTATGTGTAAAAAGCATCTGTTTTTTTAAGAAATGCTTCTCATATGATATATGAACGACCCATACAGCTTTACTTTGATATTTTTCTTGAGCGAGAATGACGTTGACTAAAACTTTGTTGTACACCACGCCCACCAAAAGAGTAACATTCTACAGTGGGGACACAAGCCTGATAAAGGTGACTTGACCTCTATTGTACTGTACCACTCAGTGGAAATGGGCCATCAGTGTGTCCCAATAGTGAACCAACATCACTAATGCCCAAATTCATGTACAACACCTCAGGAGCTATGCTCTCAGAAATAAAGGTACAGAATCTGTAACTGGGGCGATCTATTTTCAAAAGTTACTTTTTTTTTTGTTCCTAAAAAGTCAGGTACAGTTGCAATCAGAATTATTCAACCCTCTGAATTATTAGCCTCCCTGTTTATTTTTTCCCTAATTTCTGTTTAACGGAGAGAAGATTTTTTCAATCGTAATAGTTTTAATAACTCATCTCTAATAACTGATTTATTTTTATCTTTGCCATGATGAC
>CAIGQZ010030856.1:0-11571 GCA_903798205.1 Danio tinwini | reverse complement strand
GCAAGTGGCATCTTGGCAGCTGCACGCTTGACTTTTCTCAGTTCATGAGCAGTTATTTTGCGTCGTGGTTTTTCCACACGCTTCTTGTGACCCTGTTGACTATTTTGAATGAAACGCTTGATTGTTGGATGATCACGCTTCAGAAGTTTGCCAATTTTAAGAGTGCTGCATCCCTCTACAAGATATCTCACTATTTTTGACTTTACAGAGCCTGTCAAGTCCTTCTTTTGACCCATTTTGCCAAAGGAAAGGAAGTTGCCTAATAATCATGCACACTTGATATAGGGTGTTGATGTCATTAGACCACACCCCTTATTATTACAGAGATGCACATCACCTAATATGCTTAATTGGTAGTAGGCTTTCGAGCCTATACAGCTTAGAGTAAGACAACATGCATAAAGAGGATGATGTGCTCAAAATACTCATTTGCCTAATATTCGGCACTCCCTGTATAATAACATATAATAACGAGCCCTGTTCGATCTGGGCTCAAACGAACCTTGTCGTCTTAATGAACAGCCACAAAGCCAAAAAGAAGAGCAGATTTTACCCTGTGCCCTGCAGTTTTTTATTGCTTGCGCTCGCCACGCGTCTATATTTGAAATAATAAACTTCTTGAGCTGATGATAATAACGTGCGCTTGATTATTGACGTGCTTTTGAAACCTGATCCTGTCAGAAACTGACAAACGCGAGAGTGACGCACCAAAAAACTAAAGAAGAAGCCGGAAAAAAAGGAGCAGATTATTATTACAGCAAACGTGAACAAACTGCCATGTTTAACTAATTAACCAAATTATCATCACCTTTTGCACTATTATGAACTCAGAATGATGGAGTTACTTTCTAACAAGAGGCTACACGTGCTGCTGAAGATTAAGACACATTTAATCATGAGAGGTTTGCTGACTGTGGGCTCTATTTCCTGCTGTTTTGAACCTAAATAAGGACTTAATGTCTGCTGTGTGTAGTTTTTTCTGTAAGTAGTAACATATCGGAGACTGTAAGGGTCTGTATGTGTTCATATATGTTCATTTATTTATTTATTTTATATAATTGCAGAGGTTACAGTAGGCTATTTCACACTGTCATTGATCTGCAGTTATAATTAACTCATGTTCATAGTAAAGTTAGTAATAAACATTTATACAGAAGTGTTTATGTGTGTAAAGCAACTCAGTTGCGAGAAGTGCTTCTCATATGATATGTAAGCGATCCGTACAGCTTTACTTTAGACATTTTCTCGAGCGAAAAAGACGTCGACTGCAACTTTCTGTCGTACACCACACCCACCAAAAGAGTACCATTGCCACCCTTTTAGCAGCGGAAACGCAAGCCTGATAAAGGTGACCCGTACCGAACCGTACCGACCCGTACCGTACTGTACCAGTCAGTGGAAACAAGCCAAAAGTGACATTTGAAGACTCAACTAGGTTAATAAAACAAATTTATAAAACAAACAAAAGTAAACATGATCATGCATCGAGTTCAGTGCATCTGTGACTCCCGAAAGCATCTGCTGAATGAATAAATGTGTGTTGGAGTCAGACGTGAGTCACAACGTCACCCATCAGCCCACACACACACACACACACACACACACACACACAGTGAATCACAGAGGCACATTTACAGTGCAGTGAGCGATCCGTCATTCAGATACGAGCAGAGACTGAAGGGTTAATAGAGTTTTTCAGTGTTAATCACATTCACTGCAGCTGTTCATTCACTAAAACTATCCCACTAACAGCTCTGAGGTGCTATTGTAAGACACACACACTGCAAATAAAGAAAACCTGCACATCAACCCTCAAAATACATTACAAAAATGTAGTCCTGATGTACAGTATTGGAAAAAAACGGCAGTGGGATGTTTAGTTTACTGCAATATATATTAAATACAATTTCCCCGGATGATCATTTTATATTGATTGGGGTGGTTTTTAGGACAGTTGTTCTGAATAAATGAAGCAGACGGTGTTTTCTAGTTTACTGGACACTATATTCAGGTAAAGAAATGAAATAATCAAATGTAAATCAATAACACTGCAAAGTCTTCATCGTATAAAAAATAAATACTATTATTCTTTGTTAAAGCTCAAATGTTAAATCTATTTCTATTTCTGCAGAGAATTTTGGTAAAAATCTGCGGATTTCTGCGGAATTATTTTGGGAGTATCATAACTAAAACCTTAATATATTAAATAAAAAATAATAGCTTTTAAACTTTTATTTAATGTTTAAAATGCTAATCCAATCAGATTCACTTTATTTGGTAAACAAAGCAAGTCTCTCATGTAATATATAAAATATCTCTACTAAAAGACAGAAAATATGACTTTACAAACTGCTTTGTACATAAATCAGATGAACATTTTCACATTAGTCAACAATATTACTGTAATTAATAAAAAAAACGCAATAAATTTAGATTTACACACATTTACTCAAGTAAATAAACTGTGTGGAGTTTGCATGTTCTCCCTGCGTGGGTCCGGTTTCCCCCACAGCCCAAAGACATGCAGTTCAGGTGAATTGGGTAGGCTAAATTGTCCATAGTGTATGAGTGTAAATGAGTGTGTATGGATGTTTCCCAGAGATGGGTTGCAGCTGGAAGGGCATCCGCTGCGTAAAACATGTGCTGGATAAGTTGGCGATTCATTCCACTGTGGCGACCCCAGATTAATAAAGAGACTAAGCTGAAAAGAAAATGAATGAATGAACAATACAATTGTTCAAACATTTTTAAAACATGCACTCTTTTTCCACATTAATTGAAATATATACAAGCGGCACATATGGGGCCAATGTCAATATTATTGAGAATATGCCATATTCTATTCTGAAAACATAAAACCGTTGTGGTTTTATGGTTGTAATATACAGTAGGCCATTTATTAAGAAAAAAAATCATTTTTAATAATAATAATAATTATTATCATTAATTTATTATTAATGTTTTTATTATTATAAGTAGGATATAGTTTATTTATTTTAATAAAAGTCTACTTTTACAATTTCACACATGCAGACCCCTGCATAAATGTTCTAACCAGCAGGCCCATGTCATATACAGTACATATACTTCATAAATAACCTACTCTAAATTACAAGCATTAACGTATGCTATGTTTTTTGTTTTCACAAGCTTTGGAGACGTAACATAAATTCTGCTTATAAATAATAGGTCATCTATAGCTTTCATCATGAGCCACGGCTGTGTTCAAAATGGCATTAATGTTTTTAAAGTGCACTTCGAGGGGAATGCAATTTTTAATATGAAGATTGCTAAAAATGAACTATAAAAATACTTGGAAACTAAATTACACCTAAGAGAAATGACTTTTTAGCTTTTTTTATTTAATCATTATGAGTTTAAATGTTGGACTGTTCTAAATGAATAGGGCATAGGAGGGATAACTGGAAATAGAACACAGCCAGGAACTATGTTACTAACAACAGCTCTACAGGTCTAGTTGCAAGTAGGCATGGGCCGGAATACGATTCTGACGGTATGATAACCTTGGATAAAAATATCACGGTATCACGGTATTGTGAATACTGCTCTAAATTATATTCTTTTTTAAATGTCTAGGTAAAAAAAATAAAAATCCATTTACAATATATTTTATTTTGTGAAAGATTTAAAATATTTTGGAGCAGTAATAATGTCAGGCTAAATAATTCAAATAAATCATTGACTTCTGCTGTCTTCGTTAGTTTCAAAAACACTTCTTAAAAACTGCATCTTTGGATATCTTTTCTGCTGGAGATACTGTTGTCCTAAAAAACAACAAATAATAATAATAATAAAAAATCTTACACATACATTAGGAACGGTATTGCAGAAACTTTTGGCGGTTTTAAAACCTTGACTTTTCCAAACAGCGGTATACCTTTAAAGCGGTTATCGTCCCATGCCTAGTTGCAAGCATACAAGTTTGCGATGCAGTTTGCGAATGTTTAGATTTGGGAAACACCAAATCAACTATCTATGTTTGTAATGATGGAACTTGTGACCTAAGTTGGCTAATGATGGTTTTCGGGAACACACCCCAGGTCAGCTATAACCCCACTCAAGATTTCCTAATGAATTACTGAACTTAAACTGAAACTGCAGATCTTGTGATGTGACTATTGCGGATTTAAACAGTGCAATATTATTGATGCTGAAATTATATATTGTGCAGTACTAATTACAGCTTTGCTTGAAGCAATGTAAACAGTCATAACTTGTAATGCTTTAAACTAAATCCTAATCACAAACCTTCCATTAATGAGTAATTGCAAAACAATGTGGATTTGTAATTTTACCTTGCTATTACTGTATTTGTTTTTCGCTGTTATTGTACAACATTGGAATAAACGGAGTTAATTAAAATTAATTTATAACTCACGATTGCTTGAAAAGGTTCAAAAAGCCATGAAGCCTAAATGTGTCTGACAACACACTGCATCCCTAAAACTGCACGAATATTACTCTGAAACTATTTAAAACAAAACAGATTCATCTTACATCAAAAAACGGCCACTTTCAGATGAACAAAGGTGTCGTATTAATGTTTTTAACACTAATAAGACCTCACAGATAATTTTTAGAAAATTACAGTAAAATAAAATAGAAAGCAGTTTTGTTCCATTACTATTATTTATTTATATATTTATTTATATTTACAAACACAGTGTATAAAGTGTGTCTGGCTCAGAATGAATCTGAATGCATTATGAAGATTAAAATAAATAAGTCAGATTGTAGCAACATATTAAGTTAATTTAAACTGTTTATTTTTTATTTAAATATTTAAAGCAGATATAAATAAAATTATTATTATTTTAAACACTTTCTAAATATTATTCAATAATTCAACTCATATGACTAAATGATGACCGAATGTAATTTGTGGGTGAACTGTCCCTTTAAGTGTTGTACTGTTAATATTCTGCTGTACTGTATTTTGGTGTGATGCTCTCAGCTGACCTGATGTTGTGTGTGTGCCCTTCACATGAGCGGTGTTTGTGTGTGTGCAGCAGAACTGAATCCTGCACATTCACACTGTCCTTCATCTGACTGAGCATCTGAACTCAGCGTTCCTCTGTGAGCACAGAAGAGCTCATAGTTTACTCACAGTTCATGCTGGATGACAAATAAGTGTAGTGCAAAAGGAAAATGCTTTTCTTACTAAGTGTTTTTGTCTCGTTTCCAGTCCAAATATCTATAAATTCTTAAATCAAGAAGCATTTTCTAGACAAATAGTAAATATTGTCTTGTTTAAAAAAAATGAGTCAAAATGAAGTGAGATTTTCTGTAAATAAAGCAAAAAAATCTGCCAATTAGGGAAGAAAATGATCTTGTTTACACTTTGAAATAAGAATATTTTGCATACCCTATCCTAATCTGATTGGTCGAATTTGGATAAACAACCTATACATGAAACACACTTAAGATTGACATATAAAATGCATTTCAAGAGTTCACACTTAGCTGATGATTGATAAAAAAGCATGTTTGGCATGCTGTCCTGGGAAAGAGCCCTGAGCTCATAAGATCCTCGAGCGCAGGGCTCCCTCATGTTTGCAAGGCGAGAGGGGAGTTTGAGCTCAGGTAGATCTGGAGAACTCCCTCGCTTATTTGTGGCTAATGACAAATTGCTTTCTTTTTTTTTATAATTTTTTATTTATTTTTTCAATTTTTTTATTTATAAATAAACTTCACTATTATCAATTTAAAGCTAGTTTATAGGTAAACTCAGCAACATTGCATTTAATATCCTCTGATTTATATATATAGAACTAGACAGCCTCATTTCAATATCTCATGATCAAAATTAATAATGGACCAATCACAGTGACCGAAGTTTCTGGTTTTGAGGCTCCTGATTGACCTGTATAGAGAATGTAAACACCTGATATAAACAAACACTAATGCTCTAGATTCGAGCAGAAGAAAACAGCATGAGCACAGTAAGGTGTGTGTGAGTGTATGAAAAGTGTGTGATCTACTCCCCAACATGACACACTTTCATCAGCTTATCCCCACAGACACGGTTAATTCTGTCGACGGCCTTTTATGCTGCCTTTATTGAATTATTGGCTTTCGTGTATCTGCGGTGATCACAGATTCATCACATTACTACGAATTAGTCACCGAAAATAGTACAGAGATTGATATCAATTAGAAAAGTGTTTTCCTGTCATGTTGAAGAACAATTTAAAGCTACTTTTAATGTGGTTGGAGTAACAGCTCGCTGTGATTGGCTAAACAGAAGACATTTCCCAAATAAATAAATAATTAAATATTTTTTTACAACGTAGGCTCATTCTGAAAACGTAGCCCTATATACATTTCTGGAGATCGCAAATTATGTAGCCAGATGTAGGTATGGCAGAGGTAACGAACACTGTAGGGCGGTATGACGGCGTTTCTTTTTGCGCTTACCAGCTGACGGCTTACCTCCGTATGGACGGCTTTTCCGCTGTTACCAGTTTGTCCAGAGGTTCGCTGCCTACATCGACAGACTTATGACGCAGAGAGGAGTTGACCAGGATGACGAGGTTTGAGTTTAGTGAAGAACGATTCCAGAAAGTGGGTTTGACAAAAACAGAATCCAAAAAATAAAATAAACAAGTAAATAACAGGGTGAGGATGTGGTAAAGACTGAAAACGTGGTAAAAATCAGACAAGGGCTTTCCTTTTTCTGGATTGCTTTTGAAAACACTAGTCGGCTGGGTTTAGGGAAGGCGATGGGCGGGTCAATCTGTGCTTTTAAAAACACTATTGGTTGGGTTTAGGGAAAAGGGAGGGTGGGCCAGTCGATCAGTCAGTCAGTTGACAGTGGCCTCTGGTGGATTTAGGCGAGAACAGCAGGCACGAATGGCACTCGCAAGAGAAATTTGAGATGTGAAATTGCGTACACAGCGGCCTCTGGTGGATTTGCGAAAACAAAAACTGCAGTACATATTTAGTGCACTCCACAAATGTATATAGGGGTACGTTTTCAGAATGAGCCTGGGTGGAATATTTACAAATCTGCCAGGAAGGCCTGAAAACACTGCACACAAATTCGAAGCAGTCATGTGACGATTTGCAAATGCAGATTCTATGATCCATAAATACATCTAACATCATTCATAAATGCATAATTACTTGATATATAAATATTTGTTTCAACATTTGAAATTTATAGAGGTAAAATGCATTTGAGTGAGCATCTGGAAGAATATGTATGATTTTATTTCTGTATTAATTTTGTAAATGAATTGTGCTGTACATTTATAGAATTTTATTTTGTAAATTATTTTTTAAGACTGATCTAGTCCCATATTTGCATTTTCCTAAGAAAATCATAGTTGAACCTTTCTGGCTTATAAATAAATAAATAAGGTGCTGATTTAAGTAAATTTCTATAATTTAATTGAGTTTCACAATGCTATAAAGCCATTTTTAAGTCAAAGCTAACTGAATCCTTTTTTAATGTGATGGAATATTTAAAGTCATAATAAAGACATTTTTGATATCACTGAACCCATTTTGAGTTGCATGACGAAGTTCTAAAACATTACACTCTTCTCAGAACCTTCTCTAGTTTTTTGATGCTCTTGTGTTTCTTCATAGAGCCATTAATGAAAAGACAACGCTCTATAAAAGCCAGATAGCTTTCACTGTAACTTAAGTATGGGTGATATCTACTTTGGCCTATAAACCAACATCAAGCACATTTCTAAATCTCCAGAGGTCCAAACAGAACACATATTAGGGTAAAGTTGGTTTTATATTCGCACATTTAAACCTTCTCCTTAATAATATACTTATTAATATAAGTAAATCATACTAGCAGTCAATGACTATGAAAGTACAGCATTGTTCAATCAATTAAATAGTGTTAATGTTGTTTTAAGGCATGCTTGCATGTGATTTCAGACCCAATATTCATAGTAGCCTAGTAAACAATTTAGGAGGCATGTCAGACAATTGTCACTGTTCAAAAATGAACAAATGTGCGAATATAAAACCAGCATTACCTCGATCAGCAAGCATAACCAGATCCTCACACACACACACACGCGCGCGCGCGCGCACACACACACACACACAACAGAAATAGACTGTGCATATGCTCCAGTAGGCCTTCAGATCGTGCATGGAGCATCACAAAACCCTTCTGACAGATCAATAGAATCCTCACACACACCGACAGATACTGTGTGCGCATGATCCGCAGGGTTAAAGGAGAAGATAAACGCTTACCTGCAGCATCTCACGATCAGTCTACAGGAGAATAAACGCTGGATGCGGCAGTGTCTCCGGTGATGTGGACGCAATGATCCATATACCGTACACACACTCTCACACACATGCGGTGTGGAGGCACGACACCAGCCGTCACCACAGGAGAGAAATAGAGGGAGGGATGGAGAGAGAGAGAGAGATGGAGGGAGGGACTGACGCTCTGCGCACTCAGCATTTAACCGCATCACTGCCAGTATCCCTAAAAATATATAAAAACATATTCTAAAAAATTAAATAAAATGATAATCAGTATAGTGCTCTACTGTAAATACTAAAAACAGATACTATAGATCTCTAAAAATACTAGTGATTTAGTCTTTTTGAACCGTACATGCAGTACATAATCTGTTGTTTTATCTTATTCCAGTTGCTGTTTTCTATAGGTTTTATAATATAATACATATAATTACTGTAGTAAAAATTTAAATATCATATACTAGAACTACAGCATTTATTAGTTTATCAGGTGGTCACTATTCAATACTACAATAGACCAATGATGTAGATATGTTGCATATGCTATAATACAGCATAGCTCTCGGTATTACAATAACCAATTTTTTTTTCTCCATGTGGTGTAACTTACACTTCACAGTACATAAAGATACAGCTAAATCTTTTTATTACTTAATAAAACATAATATTAACGTGCAATACAAAAATTAATTGATTAGTATTGCAATAAAGTGACACGTCTAATCACATCAATGTAAATTACAAATTTATCAAAAGTTTTTAGACGCACTTTACTAATGGTAGCAGCACTGGCTAATATTTATTCATAATTTCATTCTTAAGTGAATAAATCAGACAAAAAATAATTACTAAACCGTAGAAACTTAACATTCAATATTAAGGTATATTTTAAGTAGACTGTATAAGAGTAACAAACAGCAGAAAACGAACGTACCTTTCTTGATCTGACTGTTGGCTACAGTTAATATTTTTAACCGTTACAATTTAAAGCGTTTGGGCGGGAACTCTACCCTAACGGTAACCCAACAAAGCTAAACTAAAGAGGTGAATAAAAAAACTGGCGACATATTTTACACCGTTGTCAGACCTGAGGATTTTATTTAGTCATGTTTTTTGCCCATTTATTTATTTTAGTATATTAAAACCATAATAATCTCTCTTTGAATTAGATGTATTTCTTAAAATATGTCGATTTGTCTCTTGTTGCTTAACAAATTACACCAAATATCACTTTATTTACTTTTATTAATCCCTTATCATTGACATTTTTGGGTATACACAACAAATATCATATTTTTATTTTAGTTTTAATTTTATTTTTAAACACCAACATATCTTTAGAGGCATTCTGGGTAATGTAGTAAACAAGCAGTAAACAGTAATAACATTTTGTAAGGTATTGAAATATTGGCAATTTAAAAATACGTACAATATTGACTGATATATAGATATGCGCGACATGGTGGCTTGATTAGCACTGTCACCTTACAGCAAGAAGCCCACCAGGCACACACCATCATAAGATGTTAATATTAGGTTAGATTTAGGTCATAAGTAGGCCCACATTGAATCTGCGCGCGCAGAATTACGCAGATTTTCGCAGATTTTTAGTCCATCATTAATTCTGTTTATTTACTTAAAGTTAACTATTTACAGTTAATCTAATTGGATCTGCATTTTAAACATTAAATACCAGTTAAAAATATATTATTTTTTATTTAACATATTAAGGTTTTAGTTATGATACTCCCAAAATAATTCCGCAGAAATCTGCAGATTTTTACCAAAATTCTTCGCAGAAATAGCAAAAAACGCCTGCAGATTCTGTCTGGCCCTGGTCATGAGGTGACCAAAATAAAATGTCTAGCCTCTAAGGACGTTATTCATTCATTCATTTATTTTATTTTCGGCTTAGTCCCTTTATTTATCTGGGGTCGCCACAGCGGAATGTACCGCCAACTTATCCAGCATATGTTTTTTGCAGCGGATGCCCTTCCTGCTGCAACCCATTTCTGGGAAACATCCATACACACTCATTCAAACTCATACACTATGTACAATTTAGCCTACCCAATTCACCTGTACTGCATGTGTTTGGACTGTGGGGGAAACCGGAGCACCCGGAGGAAACCCACACGAACGCGAGGAGAACATGCAAACTCCACAGAGAAACGCCAACTGACACAGCCGAGGCTCGAACCAGCGACCTTCTTGCTGTGAGGCAACAGCACTACCTACAGCGCCACTGCGTCGCCCTGGACAACGTTATTTGACATCCTAAAACGACGTCAAATTACATTATTTGGTTGATTTTAGGTTGTGTTGGAAAGTGACCAAGATCCAACGTCTGATAGATGTCATAGTGGTAACGTCCACACAGCGTCAAGGTGTAACATGATTAGATGTTGATATTTGGTTGATTTCAGGTTGGACGTTGGACATTGACGTCGGCCTGACGTTGGGTTCTGACATCAACCCGATTTTCATTTACCAAACAAAATCCAATGTCCCCAAGACATTGAGGTACGTTGGGGTACAACGTCAATATGACGTCATGTTGACATCCTGTGCCTGCAGAGAGGTTGCTGGTTCCAGTCCCAGCTGGGTCAGTTGGCATTTCTGTGTGGAGTTTGTATGTTCTCCACGTGTTGGCGTGGGTTTCCTCCGGATGCTCCGGTTTCCCCCACAAGTCCAAACACGTGCTACAGGGGAATTAAATAAACTAAATTGGCAAATTATTATCTGCTGGATAAGTTGGTGGTTCATTCCGCTGTGGCAACCCCTGATGAATAAAGGGACTAAGCCGAAGGAAAATGAATGAATATAGAGATATACGGCTCAGTCCGGGCTAAACTTTCAGCCACTTGGACTTCAGTAGCTTAAAAAGAAAAACTCAAAATTCATTAAACAAAACCACTGATCATCAGAGATTCTAGATCAGTGTACAAAACCATTTCAGTGACTGCAGAAACGAGGAATGTACAACTCACAGACATACAGAGAGATGATCTGGATCGTAAAATGATGTTTACTGACATTTACATTGTTAGATTTAGTGACACATCAGTCGTGTATACTGGAGAAACAGAGACAGATGGAGGTGTTAAAGGGTTTTCTGAGGGTTGTTGTGAGCGTCATCGAGCAGATCACACAGAGAATCCACCATCCTCTCCATCAGCACATACACCTGAAACACACACACACACACACCACATCCCATTACAACTAAATACCACACAGTATGAATCATGAGTGGACTTGTGAATGTGATGAAATAGCAGTGTGTGTGTCATAATAACTATGATT
>CAIGQZ010030849.1:0-10208 GCA_903798205.1 Danio tinwini | reverse complement strand
ACAAATGCAAACACACAGATGCTAATTCATACTCACATGCACAAAAACACACACACACACACACACACACACACACACACACACACACACACACACACACACACTTGTCGGTAAGTTGTGAAAAGAGTGGTCCAAGGATAAGTATATTTTGACAGAACTCAGAGGAGTATTTTGCTTCACCTCAGTGTTAATGAAAATAACATTTAGGATGCCCGCCGCGCGATTGTCCTTGTATGTGGCGCGCTGCATACAGAAATGTAAATTTAATTAAAGTGCGACTCAATAGCAATTCAACATTTCCAGCACCAAAATCAGAATCATTTCTCTTTTGGGTCTTTAATTAATACAACATACAACCAGACGGATGTTTCAAAAAGCCAAGGTCTGTTCCTCCGCCAGCGCCAATGCAGATTGCTGAAGAGACGATCTCGTCAAGGACTGAAATATAGAGCGTTATTAAAAACCATTAAGAGGAATGCATGTAAGAATGTTCGCACCAAATACTGAAGCCACGGCAAATTCACTAACCAGTCAATGGGGAAAATGTGAAAACAAATTGAAAACAGAAGGAGGAGGATGTGTTAACACAAGAGGAAGAAAAAACAGAGTATGAATGACTTGAAATGCTTTAAACACACAAAGCACTAATGCTGCTTTAAGTGCACTTGCCGAGTTTAACCAGTAGATGTTACAATGTCACGCATTCAGGATGATGAAATAAAAAAGACAACAAATAAACCACACATGACCCGACAAGATCTGCCATTTCAAATAATTAATTATTTTTAAAATATCTGCTTTCAGATGAAGTCCACATTTGCTTTTAATGTTAAACATACACTTTTTAAAGGCTAATAAAGATTGCAAGATAAGTAGGATGCCTTTGACGACCATAACATGGTGACATTGAAGCCCAAGGTTGAGTTATCTTGACTTAATCTAACAATTAAAATGAATGTAAAGTGAAGTACAAACAACCCAAGCTCATTCTGAAAAGGTACCCTTGTATACATTTCTGGAGAGCGCCGTATACGTTCCAGGAGCTACGTGATGTTGCGAATCCACCAGAGGTTGCTGTGTACACTTTTTGAGATCTCAAAATTTTCTCACGAGTGCCATTCGCACCTGCTGTTCTGGTGTAAATCCACCAGAGGTCGATTTCGACTGAATATTTGACTGACTGAATGACTGACCGATTGACTGACCCACCCTCCTCCTCCCCTAAACCAAACAGTTTTAAAAAGCAGTCCAAAAAAAGAAAAGCCGTCATCTGATTTTTACCACGTTTTAAGATTTTACCACATTCTCACCCTGCTATTTACTTGGTTATTTTATTTTTTGGCTTTTGTTTTTGTCTTACCTGCGTTCTGGAACCCTCAGTTGTGGTTAAGTCCTCTCTGCGTGTAAAGTCCGCTGACGTAGTTGGCGAGCTAATGGACAAACTGGTAACAGCGGAAAAGCTGTCCATATGGAGGTAAGCGGTCAGCTGGTAAGCATGGAAAAGATTGTCATACCGCCCCGTAGCAGTCGTTTTAAAGACAAAATGCATCCAAACGTACCTCTGGCTACATAATTTGCGATCTCCAGAAATGTATATAAGGCTACGTTTTCAGAATGAGCCTGTGTTGAATGGACAAAGTGCAGCGGTGTGAAAAAGTGTTTGCCCCCTTATTAATTTCTTCTCTTTTTTTTGCATGTTTGTCACACTTTAATGTTTCAGATTATTTTAGTTAATATATATTAATCTTAATTAATAAATAACACATCATTCTTTTTTAATATGAAGGTTTTTATAATTGAGGGAAAACAAAATCCAAAACTACATAGCCCTATGTGTGAAAAAGTGTTTCTCCTCTTGTTTAAACGTAACTTAAAGATGCTGTAAGTTTTGACTCCTCTAAAGCATAAAAAGGCCATGATATGTGTGCAGATATTTAAGAAACATGCTAAGTGAACATTCTTGTTTATCTAAAAAACAATGCTGAAGTCAGATTTTCTGCTTTGAAAATGTGCATTATGTGCCAAAACATCTGTCTTTGTTTTGGTCCTTTTAACACGCCCAATGCCACTTTAGCCAATTATATTTCAGTACCCCGGGTTGCCTTGATGGAAAACTGCATATTTCATTCATTTAATCAAAAAGGCTCTCAAAGTAACCATCTGTGACCGAAAATGCGACCTCTGGTGGACAGTATTAGACATCAAAATGAGACAGATTTAGAGTTCCACATGAGGTGGATATTAATTAGCAAATAATATAATTATAACGAACATAAACATTAATTGAACAGGTTACATTGTAGCAAAGTGACAAGATTTGCAGTGATGAGCAATTTGGCTGTTTGCACCAGATGAAACACAACAGAAATTGAAATACAGCCATTCAGAAGCACAGAATAGTGCACTTACTGCACTTCAACAAAATGGTAAGGTTTATAATCTTATTAATACATATTAAACCTCTTTAACATTATTAAATGTACACGCTGAATCGTTGATGTGTTGGTTTGCACTGAGTCACAGTTCTAAAGTTAAATTTTAAACTTTATTTTATTTTTAAGATCTGAGGTGAACTATCTGCTGCTGCTTTCAGTAGTATGGCAATAAATGTCACGTAAAGTGGCATTCAAACTCACATTATTAGCATTTAACACTGAATAAAGCACATGAGCTGCACCTGAGGTGATTATCATAGTTCATCTGTGTAAAATAAGGACCGTTTCTAAAATATAAATTTCAGATGTTGGTTAGAACAAAAATTCCTTTTAATATATAAAGTATTCCTTCTATCGTGTGCCGTTGCTTTTAGTTAGAATAAGGTTTATTTATTAATTCAAATATTTGTTGTCTTGACTTTGTCTTTTTTTTCACACTGTAAGATACAGAGAAAATCTGTTACAATTCCGAATATTGGGGAAAACAACATATGTAGGTTATGGTACATCCATAAATATGGTTTTAATTTATATTTAAAAAGGCCTTTACTGCCTACATATTGTATATGCAGCATTTCTGCAGTGTTTTGAGTATGATGTTATTTATTTTTAAAGGTTCTGTATGTACATTTTTTTACTCTTCTAAAGCATAAAAATACCATAATATGTTTGCAGATATTTAAGAAACATGCTAAGTGAACATTTTTGTTGCTAAAGTCAGATATTCTGCTTTGTGCGTTATGTGCCAGAACGTCTTTGTTTTGGTCCCTTTAACCTGCCCAATGCCAGTTTAGCCAATTATATTTCCGTACCCCAGGTTGCCTTGGTAGAAAACCGCAAATTTGATTCATTTAGTCAGGAAGGCTCTCAAATTATGCATTTGTGACTGAAAATGCGACCTCCAGGGGCAGTAACAGCCTCCAAAATTAGGCGCAGAGTTCCACACGAGGTGGTTATTAATTAACAAATAATAGAAATATAACAAACAAACATTAAGTGAACAAGTTACATTGTAACAATGTAATAAATGTGAGCAATTTGGCTGTTTGCACCAGACGAAACTGCTTTCGGTAGTATGGCATAAATTGCCAAGTAAAATGGCATTCAAACTCACATTATTAGCATTTAACACTGAATAAAGCACATGAGGTTTACCCGAGGTGATCATTGTCAGTTTTCTGTGGCTCAGCTGCAAGAAATAGAAGCCATTTCTTAAATATAAATTTAAGGTGTTGTTAGGACAAAACTCCTTTTAATATGGAGAATCATGTGCCCTTGATTCAATTAGAACAGAATTTAAATCAGCCTTTGTTGATGTCTTTAGTTTGGCAACCTGCTCTTGCATGTTTTGAACCAGGGGTGTTACTTACATACTGCACATTTAACTCTACTTTATCACATCTGAGTTCAATTTCTCCAGCCACACCCAATCCTAATTACTGCCACACTTGTTCATAATCAAGAAATCCATTAAACAGACCCTGACTGACAAATGGAAGTAGACCAAAAGATCCTCAAAAGCATGCCAGGATCCATTAAATATTTAGGGTTTCTATAAAAAAAGTAAACAAAAAGGTGGCTTGCCATCTTCAGGTTTAAGGAAAGTCCTTACCCCAGGTGGAGGAGTTGAAGTATATTGGGTTTTTTGTTCACAAAGGAATGCCTCAGGATCCCCCTGGAGGAGTGGTCTGGTAAAAGTGAAGTCTGGAATTCTCTGCTGAGGCTTGCTACCCCCTCTTGCTACCCACTCGGCCCCGAACAAGTGCAAGAAAATGAATGAATGAAAAAAATGCCATAAGGAAAACCAAAAAGTCTACAGCATGCAACTACATCTTAATAATATTATTAAAATACACAACCTAAAAGCCAATTTTATTCTCTTCAATCTTCTGCACAGACACATCCACCGTGTCCCTCCAACATCCCAGTTTCCCACTGGTAAATAGTTCTTGACTCTGTCATTCGTGTGCATGTACAGTAACTCAGAGCGGTGTTTGGGGCTGTATAATAGTGTGAGCGATTCTTCGGTCCCTGCAGAACGTCCTCAAGTCTTAAAGCCCGGCAGTGACTGTTAATGTAGGATTCCTCCGAGTGTCAGCACAAAAACTGAAGCATCGATTCAAATACAATACTGCTGAGGTGGTGTCAGTCCTTATGGCCATCAGCACAATCACACACACACAGCTCCAAACGCTAACAAAATACTGCTGTCACCCTGCTGGAGTTTCTGACCTGCATACTATAGCTTCAGTAAATTGTATACATGTTTGATGCTATTCTCAATTATTATTATTATTATTATTATTATTATTATTATTATTATTATTGTGGTGCAGAGGTTAGCACCGTTACCTCACAGCAAGTAGGTTGCTGGTTCAAGTTCCAGCTGGGTCAGTTGGCATTTCTGTGTGGAGTTTGCATGTTCTCCCCATGTGTTGACGTGGGTTTCCTCCTGGTGCTCCGATTTCCCCCACAGTCCAAACACATTCGCTATAGATGAGTTGAATAAACAAAATTGGCCATAGTGTATGAGTGTGTGTGTGAATGTGAGAGTTTATGGGCGTTTCCCATTATTGGGTTGCAGCTGGAAGGGCATCCGCTGTGTAAAACATATGCTGGAATAGTTGGTGGTTCATTCCGGTGTGGCGACCCCAGATTAATAAAGGACTAAGCTGAAAGAAAATAAATGATTGAATGAATAATAAGAGAACTTACTTCAGCATCACTAAATAACTATTGTCTCTAGCTTTATAGCATTCTTATATGCATCACTCTAGGTTTCGTTTTAAATTTTGTCATTTTATTTTTTAGGTGGCGACCTGAGTTTGATTCCCTCCTCGAGGTCCTATGCCGATCCTTCTCTTCTCTCTGCTCCCCACGCTTTCCTGTCAATACTCTCTTCTGTCCATTAAAGGTGAAAACCGCAAAAAAAATAATTATAAAAAAAAAAAATATATATATATATATATATATTATATTATTTCATTCAATCAAATCACGTTCAAATTTTAGTCTCATACTGTAGTTTAGGTTAACAAGATATGATAATAATAATAATAATAATAATAATAATAATAATAATAATAATAATAATAATAATAATAAATCCTTTAGGCTCAATCCCAATTCTATTTTTGTAATCCTACCTCTTCCCTCCTCCCCTTGGCCCTTGAAACAGAGTGTGAAGGGGAAGGGCTTCAAAATCTACCCCTAATAAATGCGACAGAACTACAACACCTGCACACGTCATCATGTCATCGCAAGCTCTTGCTAAGGGCTAAAATTGCGATTGGACCTTACTCTTAGAAAGTATATCATTAACAGAAAACTTACTTTAGCATCACAAAAAAGAGAAGATTTTATTAATTTATTGATGAAGTTCTTATTTTAATCCTTCCTGTTTTCGTTTTAAATTTTGTTACCTTTATTTTTAAGTAAACAACTCAAAAGGAGAAACATTTCCTAGACAGCCATCTGATATAAAATAAGCACAGAATTTTAGATTACATACAGTTAAAGTCAGAATTATTAACCCCCTTTGAATTATTGATTTATTTTTTTTAATTTTCCCAAATGATGTTTAACAGAGCAAGGACATTTTCACAGTATGTCTGATAATATTTTTTCTTCTGGAGAAAGTCTTATTTGTTTCATTTCAGCTAGAATAAATTACATTTTTTAAGAACCATTTTAGGGACAAAATTATTAGCCCCTTTAAGCAGTTTTTTTTTTCAATAGTCTACAGAACAAACCATCATTATAGAATAACTTGCCCAATTACCCTAGCCTGCCTATCCTTATTAATCTAGTTAAGCCTTTAAATGTCACTTTAAGCTGTATAGAAGTGTCTTGAAAAAATATCTAGTAAAATTTTATTTGCTGTCATCATGACAGATAAAATAAATCAGTTATTTGAAAAGAGTTATTAAAACTATTATGTTTAGAAATGTGTTGAAAAAAATCTCTCTGTTAAACAGAAATTGGGGGAAAAAATAAACGGGGGGCTAATAATTCTGACTTCAACTATATATGTTCATTCATTCAGTTATTTATTTAAAAATAATACATTTTTGTTGTATACAGCAGTTGAATAATAATAAATTATTTACTCAAGACAATAAATATTAAAATAAGTCATACTTATACTAAGTACACACACAAATAATATATATTATATCGTAAGTATCCTGTATTTTTTATTAATAGCTTCATGGTATTCTTATGTGCTTCTCTCTTATTTTCATTAAAGCTTTTGTACTTTTAGGTTTAAGGTAAACAACTCAAAATGAGAATTATTTTCTTGACACTAACCAAACTAATATAAGCTAAAGTTTATTATATCATATTCATTAATTAATTCTTTAAATTCATTAATAGTAATAATAACTAATTCTGTAGTATTATTTAACTATAACAACCCTGAATTGGTTGCAAAAATTGCAAACTTCACATTAAGCAAATCAAAATACTGTATGTGTCTCATATAATATTTAGTCCGACCTCCTAAATTTGATAATCAACATAATCTGAAGGTTAACCACCTATATTTACACTGATCATTGCTGAAAAAAAAACATAGCATCTTTTAAAAGACATTTATGGACAGTGTCATAAAGCAAAGCAGTGATAGAAAGTTTCTTGCAGACGATTTGAAAAGATTCACATTTATACATTTTTATCTACATTCAACATCTTTTTTTTTTTCAGTTCATGTTTTCCCTGAAAATCAAACCCATGACCTTGGCGTTGTTAGTGTCATGCTTTAATACCACAGAAACACGTTAAAAGAGCTACATGTAGAAACATACACACATCACATTTACACTGTTATACATTTACAGTTGCATTTACTCCTTTAGCAGACACTTTCATCGTACACTATGACACACAAAGGTTATTAGTTATTAGAGACAAAACATGAATCAATGCCAACAGCAAAGATCTTTTTTTATGTTCTTTGATTAGATGTAAACAAGGCAGAAATGATACATGTCAAAGTTGATGTAAAAGAATTGCAGTTCATTACAGTAGTTAAAGCTGCAGTCCAATGACAGTAATCAATCCAACTTCAAAAGTCAATTACGCCTCTTTTGACAAGATGTAAAACAGGTCTCTGATGTCCCTAGAGTGTGTATGTGAACTTTAAGCTCAAAAAAACACAGATCTTTTTTATGGGTGCTTTCACACCTGCCTTATTTACAGTTGAAGTCAGAATTATTAACCCCCCTGAATTATTAGACCCCTGTTTATTTTTTCCCCAATTTCTGTTTAACAGAGAGAAGATTTTTTTCAACACATTTCTAAACATAATAGTTTAATAACTCATCTCTAATAACTGATTTATTTTATCTTTGCCATGATGACAGTAAATAATATTTGACTAGATATATTTTAAGACACTTCTCTACAGTTTAAAGTGACATTTAAAGGCTTAACTAGGTTAATTAGGTTAACTAGGCAGGTTAGGGTAATTAGGCAAATTATTGTATAATGATGGTTTGTTCTGTAGACTATCGGGAAAAAAATAGTTTAAAGGGGCTAATATTTTTGACCTTAAAATGTAAAAAAAAAAAAAAAAAAAAAACAGCTTGTATTCTTGCCAAAAGAAAACAAATAGGACTAATAAAAATATTATAGGAAATACTGTGAAAATTTCCTTGCCCTGTTAAACATCATTTGGGAAATATTAAAAAATTTAAAAACAATTCAAAGGGAGCTAATAATTCTAACTTCAACTGTAGTTTGGTGTAAATAGCACTAGAGTTTGTTTTCCCTCTTGGTGCGGTTCATTTGGGCAGGTGTGAATATAGCAATTACATTGCATCTACATGCCAAGTAATTCTCATTACATTACGTTAGTGTAAGTTGACATGTACTTGCAAAGTTTCTTACAGTCAGTTAAATGTCTGTTGAAAGAGCAGACAGTCTACTAATTCTCAAAAGGACCATCAAAATAAAGTGTTAGCGTAAGAAATAATCCCAAAAGGCAACTGACTGTGTAAAGCCACATAAAAAAAAATAAAACATACAATGTATATGCCGAATTCAGTGGCTAATCAGCCGGAATTAGCTGAGGTGACAGACAGCATGCAGCGAGACCTAGCTGTCACTCAAGTGGCCACGCTCTTAATTATGCAGACTTAATATAACTTAATAAAACGAAACGCATGAGTTATTAAAAAAAAATTACCCCCCTCAAAGTTGTCATAAAGGGTAATATTAGCTATATGAATCAAAGCCGTCTTTTGTACCAGGCTGTAAACATGTTTTTATCAGCTGTAAAATTGGCCAATTTAGCATTGTGGTCAGTGAACAGCTGGAGTTCCTGGAGCCAGCCCCCAAAGGTGAGTCGATGAATTGCAGTTTCAGTTACTTCCATATTGGCTTTACGAGGGATAGCGGTAGGTTGACGCTTGACGAAAAGGACCCCAAAACGGCAGAAAAATGCTTAAATGTTTGTTGCCATTGGTCTGGACCTAATGAACCCCAGATGTGAAAGCACCCTATAACTCTTTAAAATCGCCACTTTTAGGTTTTGATTTAAATTGTGCCATTTCGGTTACTGTCACTTGATATTCAAATGAGATTGTGCTCTTTTTAAAAGGGGGCGGAGCTACAAATGCCTGTGTGTCAGCATAGTGGCAGATTCAACACAGGAATAACGTTATATACTCAGACCAGTCTGTCTGGCACCAACAACCATGCCACGTTCAAAGTCAGTTAAATCACCTTTCTTCCCTATTCTAATGCTCGTTTTGACCATGTCTACATGCCTAAATGCATTTGGTTGCTGCCATGTGATTGGCTGATTAAAAAGTTGCGTTGATAAGCAGCTGGACAGGTGTACCTAATAAAGTGGCCGGTTAGTATGTGTGTATATACAGTTGAAGTCAGAATTATTAGCCCCCATTTGAATAGTTTTTTCTTTTTTAAATATTTCCCAAATTATGTTTAACAGAGCAAGGAAATGTTCACAGTATGTCTGATAATATTTTTTCTTCTGGAGAAAGTCTTATTTGTTTGATTTTGGCTGGAATAAAAGCAGTTTTCATTTTTTTAAAGCATTTTAAGGTCAAAATAATTAGCCCCTATAAGCTCATTTTTTTCCCAATAGTCTACAGCAGGGTTTTTACACTGTGGGGCGTGCTGTGCTGGTGAAAGATGTTATAATGGAATTTGATAGCCGATGCCAAATAGAAAGAAAAAAACGTTCGCATTTCGTGATCAGTGTTGCCAGATGTAGCTGACTGATTCCAGCCCAAAAGCTATCCAAAACCCTGTAAAATGCAAATTCAAAACCGCCCAATCTGGCAACATTGTTCGTGATCGTTGCATCTTGTCGCAAAAAGCTGCGAAATATCCCACATGATTGTAATAGTAATTATAATAGTATTATATATCCACTAATATATGCATACTCGCCATCTTAATTCCATTTTTGTTTAGTTCAGTTATGACTTTAGTCAGATTAAGGTAATCAAAAAAAATAATTGCTGTGTACATGGTAGTCTCTTAATCAGAGAATTGTCTTAATCCTATTAAAATCATATAAAAGTATTGGTGTCCATGTAACATGTAACAACTCAAACACACTGTCAGGGCTCTGCAAACTTGGATTTGCAAAGCAGTATTTTCTGTACGTACATCAAAAGCAAGTGGAAGATGATTTACGGTTAGTCGCGTCAGTAATCCAACCACGGAAAAAGGTTCAGCCATCACACTGAATCAGGTAAGCTGTATATATTTATGTTTCAATGTAATTAATGCTACACA
>CAIGQZ010030845.1:0-10089 GCA_903798205.1 Danio tinwini | reverse complement strand
CAGTGTGTGTGTGTGTGTGTTGCTCTGGTCAGTGTGTGTGTGTGTGTGTGTGTGTGTGTGTGTGTGTGTGTGTGTGTGTGTGTGTGTGTACACAGCTGTTGACACACACATGAGATCTGCAGTTGGGGGAGGGTGTCTGAGAGCTGCCCGCTCAGCAGAGCCCATTGTACAGTCATCCCATCGTCTTAAAATAAATCACAGAGGAATGCAGAACCTCCAGCCATGAGCCCTTTCACTGCTGCACAGCTTCAGCTAATGATGGACGACAGCTTGTCCAAGACTGAGAAACAAAACACTGTCTAGATGATTGCAGGAAACAATGAAGTCTGCAGTGTTTGATTTTGACGTTATGTTGATTTATTCTTTGGAAAACGCAGTGTGCTCTTTGAAAGGTTTATTTGGTTTGATATGATTATTTTAGTGTCTTCCTCATTGTGCTGTTTTCAGGTGAGTCTGGTTTGGGGAAGTCAACGCTGATCAACAGTTTGTTCCTCACTGATCTTTACCCTGAGAGGGTCATTCCTGGTGCTGCAGGTGAGAGGTTACCACATGACATCAGATGTTTTTAGAAATGTTGTTCATGTAAAGGTCTTGACCTGATATTTATTAGCAGAGCATAATATGCATACTTGGCAAGCAGCATATGCAAGTTAAAATCTGTGTTGACAAATTAAAGGTGTTTTTCAAGTTTTTTTATACAATGTTCAAGAATGTTTACATGGTTTAGTATAGTTTTCACATCTCTATTTTTGTCAATTAAAATGATTTGAAACCACTTCAGGCTGAGTAATTGTTGGTGTCTTTTTCTGTTCAAAATATGGCAGTATTTTAAAAGATTGGAAACTGATAACAATTGACATCCATAATAGCAAAAACAAATACTAAGTCAATGGTTACAAGTTTCTAGCTTTCTTCCAAATTATTCTTTTGAGTTTAACAGAAACAGGTTAGGGACCAGGGGAGAATGAGAAGGTGAGAAATTTTCATTTTTGAGTGAATAATCCCTTTAAAATGTGCTTAAAATTGCAGTTATGCGGCAAACATTTTCCCAATTTTGTAATGAGAATGATTTCTACATCTTTTATTGACAAAAGTTTCCTTGCATTTCTGCAAATTAGATTAGATTAGATTAGATTCAACTTTATTGTCATCACACATGTACAAGTACAAGGAAACGAAATGCAGTTTAGGTCTAACCAGGAGTGCAATAGCAGCAAGTGCAGGATACAGGTATAAGTTATAAAGTGCAGTTATAGAAAAACTATGGTGATATTTACAAATGGATGTACTATGAACATTATATACAGGTTGTGTTAGCTATGAACAGAGATTTACAATAGATGGATAAATGTACAGGTTGCTATTAAAAATCACAAGTGTGCAGATAGATAAACATAATTACAAATGTATATGTACAGTGGATGTGTACATAATTTACAAATGTACATGTGCAATAGGTGTGTACAGTTCAAATAAATGAATCAGTGCAATGAATATGTGCAATTTTTAAATGTGCAAATGTTAAGTAGTGCAGTGATTATGATGAGTCTGAGTTATGAGGAGAGGAGAGTGGGGTGTATTAGGGGGGCAAAAAGTCAGTGGGGAGCAGAGTTCAAGAGGGAGACAGCTCTGGGGAAGAAGCTGTTCTTTAGTCTGCTGGTTTTTGTCCGGGGGAGCCTGAAGCGCCTGCCAGAAGGCAGGAGAGAAAACAGTCTGTGAGCAGGGTGAGAGGAATCTTTAAGAATACTGCGTGCTCGGCGCAGACAGTGTTTCCTCTGGATGTCCTCTATGGCTGGCAGTGTGGTCCCTGTGATGCGTTGGGCAGTTTTCACCACCCGCTGCAGTGCCTTACGCTCCGCAACAGAGCAGCTTCCATACCAGACTGTGACACAGTTCGTCAGGATGCTTTCTATTGTGCAGCGGTAGAAGTTCACCAAGACGGCTGATGACAGCTGGTTCTTCTTAAGTTGCCTTAAGAAAAATAGGCGCTGGTGAGCCTTCTTGACCAGGCTGGAGGTGTTGGTGGTCCAGGAAAGGTCCTTGGAGATGTGGGTCCCCAGGAACTTGAAGGATGATACAGGCTCGACGGCCATCTCATTGATGTAGATGGGATCATGTGAGCCTGTTCGTCCCTTCCTGAAGTCCACAATGAGCTCCTTGGTCTTGTCGGTGTTAAGGAGCAGATTATTGTTGGTGCACCACGTGGCCAGATGCTGTATCTCCTCCCTGTAGGCAGTCTCATCATTGTTGCTGATTAGACCAATCACTGTGGTGTCATCTGCAAATTTGATGATGGCGTTGGATCTGTTCACAGGCCTACAGTCGATGGTGAAAAGGGAGTAGAGGAAAGGGCTCAGCACACAGCCCTGTGGTACACCAGTGTTGAGTGTGACGGTGGTGGAGCAAATGTGGTCTGATCTAACATTCTGAGGTCTGTTAGTCAGAAAGTCCATAACCCAGTTACAGAGAGACGTGTCTATATCCAGGTCTCTAAGTTTGATCATTAACTTAGAGGGTATGACAGTGTTGAATGCTGAGCTGAAGTCAACAAACAGCATTCGTGCGTATGTGTTTTTATTGTCCAGGTGTGTGAGTACAGAGTGCAGTGCTATGGAGACTGCATCTTCTGTGCTCCTGTTGCCACGGTAGGCAAACTGATGTGGGTCCAGTGTGGATGGCAGAGAGTCTTTCAGATGTGCCAGGACCAACCGCTCGAAGCACTTCATGATGATGGGTGTGAGTGCTACCGGGCGGTAGTCATTCAGGCATGTTGGGCTGGAGTGTTTCGGCACTGGCACAATAGAGGTGGTTTTAAAGCATGTTGGCACAGCTGCTAGGTTAAGGGACAGGTTGAAAATGTCTGTGAATACCCCAGCGAGCTGTTCTGCACATGCTTTGAGGACACGCCCAGGAATACCGTCTGGTCCAGCAGCCTTACGCACATTGATCCGACTCAGTGCGGTGTAGACTTCTGAGGAGGTGAGTGTAATGGGTGAGTGGTCAGTTGAGGAAGTGATCCTGATGTAGGGTTCATTATTGTCTCTTTCAAAGCGGGCATAAAAGTCATTAAGCTCGTTCAGGAAGGAGACATTTGTGGCTGTGGGTGTGGAATGGCTGGGTTTGTAGTTGCTGATGGCCTGTATGCCCTGCCACATGCGCCGAGGATCAGAGTTGGAAAAGTGCTCCTCTAGCTTTAGCTTGTAGGAGTGCTTGGCCTTTTTGATGCCCCTTTTCAGATTAGCCCTGGAAGTGCTGTAGGCCTGTGCATCCCCTGATCTGAAGGCAGTGTTGCGTGCCTTCAGCAGGAGGAGCACCTCCTTGTTCATCCATGGCTTTTGATTTGGGTATGTGGTGATCTGTTTCTGGGTTGTAACACTGTCAATGGTGGTGTTGATGTATTCCAGAACAGAGGAAGTGTAGCTGTTAATGTCTGTGTGAGAGCCACATGTGGCCTGGGAAGCAAACATACTCCAGTCTGTGTGTTGAAACCTGTCCTGGAGTGTGGAGTCTACCCCCGCTGGCCACACTTTGATGGTCCTCACTGATGGCTTCACACGGTTGATGAGGGGTGAGTATCGGGGGGTGAGGAACAAAGAAAGGTGATCTGATTGACCCAGGTGGGGGAGGGGGGTAACAGCATAGGCTTCAGCCATGTTTGTGTATACCTGGTCCAAAGTCTTGTTTCCCCGTGTGTGACAGAAAATGTTTTGATGGAATTTGGGGAGCACTGTCTTTAAGTTTGAGTGATTAAAATCCCCCGCAACAATAAAAGCAGCCTCCGGGTGAGCAGTCTGTTGTTTGCTGATGGCTGCATGAAGTTCATTCATAGCAAGCTTTGCATCAGCATCGGGTGGAATATAAGCAGCGATTATAAAGGTGGAGGTGAACTCCCGTGGCAGATAAAACGGTCTGCATTTGACCATCAGAAATTCCAGGTTAACAGAGCAATGTCTCCCAACGATGACAGAGTTTGTGCACCACGCTTTGTTAATATAAATGCATAATCATCCGCCTCGGGTCCTACCGGAGTCATCCGCCGCTCTGTCTGCTCGGAATGTCTGATGCTCAGTTAAAGATACAGCGTTGTCTGGTATCCCGCTGTTTAGCCATGTTTCTGTGAAAATCATGTCATTACAGTTCCATAATCTTTTGCTGTGGTTGATGCGCAGTCTAATCTCATCCATTTTGTTCACCAGGGACCGTACATTGGCGAGGAAGATGCTGGGTAAAGAGAGCCGGTGTGGTGTTAGCTTTAGCTTAGCTCTTAGCCCGCCACGCTTCCCCCGCCTTTGTTTACGTTCGCGTCGCCGTCTTCGAGCACTTCTGCCCGGCCGGACGGAGCGCTCAGCCTCGGGTGTCCTGGCGATCTCTGGGATGAGTCGTAGATTGCTGATAAAACTGTCCGAAATGCACAAACCAATATCCAAGATCTCCTGTCGGGTGTACGATGTAAAGGCATTACTGTTCTGCACGAACAGACCCGAAATGAGCAGGAAAAATACTGCAAAATTGCAGAAACTGGAGAGACGCCGAGCCTTGCGATGTGTACGCGCCGCCATCTTGGTCTAAATATAAAGACTTTATTAATGTTAAAATAAATAAATAAAATAAGAAAATACCATAAATATTTGTTTTGTATTTTAGGGTGTGCTCACACTAGGCACGGTTGACTTGAACCATGCCTGGTGGCGATTGTCCCCTTTCCCCCTAGGCCTGCACTCACACTGTATTTTTACCTTCTAAACCTGAGCACGCATAAGTCATGGATGATGCGACTGTTCAGTTAGGAAGAGAAGTGCTCTCACTCAGTACAGATTGCTTTAGTTCTATTGTTTTGTATTATTTTAAGTCGTTTGGGATGTCAGTCAAATATTTTTGCTGAACAGATCCACCACTTTTGATGCTCGAATTTTCATGAAAGTCATGGCGCGAGGGGTTTGCATCTTTAATAAACTATGACAGTTTGCGTTCATTGAATAATAAGAATGATTAATACATCCATATGAAATAGTCCCTTAAAAGTGGCGTCGCATCTTCAGTCTTCGTGTCTATGAGCATAACGCTCCAAAGTCAAACCGAACCGTACTCCAGACCACCTCTTCCAACTGGGCCACGGCCGGCCAACCTAACCACGCTTGCGTGCAATTCGGAGCACTCAACACTTGTCAAATGAACCGAGAAATAGGGCTTCGAACGCACCCGGGCATGGTTCAGATAACCTAGTGTGAGTACACTCTTAGTGTTGTTATATAATTGTACTACTAATAATTGCAGGTGTGGCTAAATGTTTTGTTTTGCACAGAACATTGGACCATAGTCTTGGGGGTTTTATCTTATCTAATTTCTCTTAAATTTGTTCTTCTCAAACAGAGAAGATTGAGCGTACTGTGCAGATTGAGGCCTCAACGGTGGAGATTGAGGAGCGTGGAGTGAAGCTGCGTCTCACTGTGGTAGACACACCTGGATACGGGGATGCTATTAACAGCCAGGACTGGTGAGGAGGATTGCTATGATCATTAATCATATTATAAATGCTATTAAAACATACAGTACTCATCCACAATGTATGTGTTGTAGGGCTGCTCAATATCAGTTTCACAACACAATACACAATGTTGAGTAGGGTTTATAGTTTATTTAAAGAATTCACTCAAATGAAAAGTCTCTCATTTAGCCAAAAATTATTATGAATTAAAATAATTGTTTAATACATAAATTATTTAAAATCTATTCAGTGTCACATGATACTTTTAACTTTTTGAAGTCTGAAATAAAATGTCCTATTATGATCAACACTAAAACAGCTTTTTAAGATTGAGAGGATGCTGTGATGTCATTTTTATTCTGTATTTGATAAAAAGAGAATTTAAGAAGATCAACATTTATTTAAGCTTTTTACATTTTTAGCACGGGACAAACTTTTTCACAGTGGAACTATTGGCTAAAGGATCTGTTTTTTGGCATGTTCTTAGAGCAGGAACTGCTAATGATTTTATTTTTTGAAATTGGCTAATGCTTCATAGCAGGGTGTAATCTAGGACAATAGACTATACAGTGACATAATCATGTGTTATAAATGTTCATATAGCTTATGCTAGCAGCATTTACCTGTTGATAGAAGCTGTGTCTCATTTCAGAGGCTGCATCCTCCGAAGGATGCAGACTTCAAAGGTGAGTCCTTCGAAGTCCACACAGGCCGAACCGAGCGTTTTGAAATGAGACAATCTAGCCTACAGAGGACGGATCTTGTCACCAGGCAACCGTAACAGCTGCTGTTAATAAGCGCTGATAAAATTTGTAATGACTTTTCTTCAAAGAGATTTTAAAACTTATTTTAAGTGATCTGAAGGCAAAACAAGGTTTACAGAAGCTGGAAATATATTTCCATTGTTCATGTACGCAAAAATAAAATGTATATAAAATAAAATTAATTAATTAAAAGTTTTATAAACTGTCTATAAAATCACTCTTTAGTAAGACATGTCATACTCGTTTTGTTTTTTTAACGTGTGTTTAGATATCAGAGTAAAAAAACTTAACTCATACATTTAAACCGGAGTTTTCTTTTAAAAGCGGCCTGCCGTTATCAGCGCGCAATGAATCTTGGGACGTTCGAGGTAGGCATGGGGCGATAACCATTTTCAAGGTATACCGTGGTTTGGAAAAGTAAAGGTTTTAAAATTACCAAAATCTTCTGCTATATTATTCCTAAGTTATATGTAAAAATACAGTTATTTACGTTTTCCAGTAACACTATCTCCAGAAGAAAAGATATCCAAAAATGTCATTTTTAAATTGTAAAGAAATGTTTTTGAAACTAATGAAGACAGCAGAAGTTAATGATTCATTTGAGTTATTAGGCTTTACTGTTTCAACATATGTTAAATGGTTCTCAAAATCAAATATATTGTGTTCAAAGAGAAAAAAAGTTTTAGTTTTTTACCCAGATATTTAAAAATAATATATTTAAGAGCAGTCATCACAACACCGTGGAACTATTATGTTTTTATCCAAAATGTTTAACATATTTTGCATTAACAATTATGTTTTAATTCAGTTTCGATCTTAAAGTTTTATTTAGTCTGCAGCCCTTTTTTTTGGAGGTTTTCACTTGAATTTACTTGCATCCCAGACGAGCCCTTACTTTTGAGTGCCATGAGGCCAATTTTTTATTTTATGCACACATATCCGTCGCCAAACCCTGACACGTCTTAAAAAAATTTAACAGCATGTTGTGGCAATGCGTAGTGGAAAAGCTAGTGTGGGTGGGGCCAAGAGCTACATGGGCGGAGAAAGGCCGGTGTTATGAGTGCTTAAGTGTCGAGCCCCATAGAGGAGCTTCAGATGAACAAATTTGCTTTGATTAAAGTTATTGAAAAAATGTTCCTTCTCTCTTTCTTGAATGAGTGTGATTTTTAGGTACTGCTACAGTAACATTGTACACATAAAAATATGCATTATATACCCAATACTTGACACTGTGTAGTATAGAAACTCCACTGTCTACTTGTGTTTTAGAAGTGTTATTGCTAAAGCAGCAGAATGAACTCAGAAGTATAGCAGTTATCACAATATCGTAAAACCGTGATATTTTTGTCCAAGGTTATCATACTGTCAGAAACTTATAGCGGCACATGTCTAGTTCGAGGCCACGTAGAATCCACTGGTTGTGTTCTTCATTACCTAAGAAATGAAGGACGCATTTTGAGGCTGCGTTTGAAGGAGCCTTCGAATTTGTTTGAAATGAGACAGCCTTTGTCGCGCCGCAATGACGCAGCGCACATCCTTCGGAGGATGCAGCCTCTGAAATGAGACACCGCTATAGTCTGAACCATTGAGCTCTTTTCTCACACTCCTTGTTGTGTAGCACTGCTAATTGACATTGATGATTAGTTCTCCTTTTAGTCATTTCAGTCACATAGTTAATGCATCCGTTACATCTCCATTATCAAAACACATGACACTCAATGAAAAACCAACTTCAATCATGCCTTCCTCCTTCAGGTTGTTGATTTTGTTAAATGCGGTGCTTTATTTCTGTTGGGTGCGAATGCATCAAGCAAAATGGTTCTTTGGGAACCAGTTCCTATAACTGTAAAACCCATAAAGAATTAGTTTTGCTTTACTGTCAATGTAAATGAACATCTGATCCAGGATGGTTGAGGTTTTTGAGTTGTAGTGAACTGTCCCTTTAAGAAAGCTCTGGTGGCGTTTAAGAACACTTTGGTGTGTTTAAGAGAAACTTGATAGTGTAATGTGAGACCTGAAGATTAGAGAGCAGCAGGAATGAAGGAAGAGTTTTTCTGTGAGATCTGGGAATGCTGCTCTGCTAGTGGAAGTGGTGAGACAGGAAACATGTGTGACCTCTTCCTGACTGCTCCCTGACCCACTTGAGCGCAAAAACAGCAAAGGGAGGATATTGAAGCACTCGTGCCTCAAAAAGGAAATGTATGCTGTCACATAACTTTTATACAAGAGCTTTTGCCCTGGTTTTGAAACCAGACCTCATATATCACTAGCAATGCCTGTTAAAATCATTTCAGGCATTTTTCTGAAAAGTCTGATATTTATTATGTTTTTATAGTAGTGCTTTACACTGAAATAGGTCCCATCCACATGTTCAGCTGTGTATTTTTTCCATGCCAAGATTTTTTTTTCCTAATTAGTTTTTTTATATAGAAAAATGTATATGCCATGCCAATAAACTAAACCAAGTAGCTATGAGGTGAATTGACATTTTGAAAAAGCCAGATATACAAGGCTGTATGTGTTGTAATGTATTTAATAAGGGAAGGAACTACAATCCCATGTTGCATTGTGAATGACAATTTAATTAAAAGCAGTGGATAAATATAAGACCAGTAAATCCAAATGTTATTGTCAAAACAAAACATTTCTAACTGTTGCTTTCTATATACTGTATTTCTCTCTGTCAGTTTTTAAAGACATGTTTTTTCTTTCTTTGGACAGTTTTAACACCATTATCTCATACATTGATGACCAGTTTGAGCGCTATCTACATGACGAGAGTGGACTGAACCGCAGACACATCGTGGACAACCGTGTTCACTGCTGCTTCTACTTCATTTCCCCTCTGGGTCACGGGTGAGCTCTTACCTTTAACTAATAGAGCACATTTAGCACACCACTGATTATCATTGATGAGAGTTAGTGTTCACAGAGTTATTCTGTGGAATTAAATGGCTGTTTTTGTCATATTCAACTTTTCTAGCCTGAAGCCTCTAGATGTCCAGTTCATGAAAGCCATTCACAACAAAGTGAATGTTGTTCCGGTTATTGCTAAAGCTGATACACTGACATTGAGGGAGAGAGAGAGGCTCAAGCGTAGGGTAAAAAAAAAAAGCATGAACAGTCTTGATTTCATAATTTGTTTGGCTTGTTGTCAATATGTATGTCTTTATGGGTTCTAGATTCTGGATGAAATCGATGAGCACGGCATTAAGATCTATCACCTCCCTGATGCTGAGTCTGATGAGGACGAAGATTTCAAAGAGCAGACCAGGATTCTTAAGGTATGTTGTTGTTGGGCTTTTTTCTCTAGATAATTTAAAGTGTCACAAAACCCCCAGTGTATTTTTTTTTTTACACCTTTGCTTACACATTTGCTTTGTGATTTGGAAAAGGAGTTTTCAGCTTTTGTCTGATGAGCATGTTGGGTGTGGATAGTGCATATAAAAGGAACAGCTAATTTGAACACCGAAAAATGTGCGCACACACATGTCCAGACTCTGGTTAGATCTGGTTGCAGTTTTCACAGTTGTTAGATGGATGCTTTAAATAACCCAACACATTAACAAAAGCACAGAACTGTGTCCACAACTAGTACACTCGCCTATTTCTGTGACACGCTCGGTTCAATGACGTTCAAGCTGAGACACCTGAGAGAGCTTTTTGGATATCTCTTTCTGTAAATAGAAATAAAAGTAAACCCTTGTTTTAATTATACAACCAAAAATGGTTTACAGGAAAATCTGTAATCGTGCTGGAGCTTCACACTAAATATTTAAATTTGTAGCACAGCTAACTTGACATCACACCCTGTTCATCTAACTAAATGCACTGAGGGTA
>CAIGQZ010030843.1:0-10271 GCA_903798205.1 Danio tinwini | reverse complement strand
CACACACACACACACACACACACACACACACACACACACACACACACCTGTAGATCCCCTTATTCTGTCTAGTTTTGTCTCTGTGTTTTACTGACACACAGACTGATATCAGTAAAGCCTCCTGATTGGCTGTCTGCAGTCAGAGCGAGCAATTTGATTGGCTGATAGGTCATCAGTATGAATGCAGGTGTTCAGTCTGCTCCAGTTCTGTAGGACATTCAAGGGCACTCAAATCTCCTGATAGAGACTCACTTCACTAGCTAGTGAACATGTTTGCTTGTGTGTGTGTATGTATGTATGTATGTATGTATGTATGTATATATGTGTGTGTGTTTGTGTGTTTGTGTGTGTGTGTGTGTGTGTGTGTGTGTGTGTACTGTATGTGTTGTGTTGTGGACTCTTGTGAGGCTCTAGGATCATGTGGGATCTGCTGTTGCGTGTGTGTGTCAGTGTTTGTAATGAGCTCAGAGTTTTCCCAGAGTGCCGTTTGATGGAGACGCTGCAGTTTAACAACATCCTCAAACATCCTCACATCTGCTGAGAGAGAGAGGGGGGGAGTGTGTGTGTGTGTGTGTGTGTGTGTGTGTCCTGGCACAAACCCATCAACAGGAAACTCTCCAGTAAACACCATTAAAATGGAGAAAAACTTAACCAACATATTCAATTCAGTCTTGTTTATTTACATGACAGTAAAGATTAAATAATAATAATGGCATCAAGGTGGCACAGTGGGTAGCACGATCGCCTCAGCAAGAAGGTCGCTGGTTCGAGCCTTGGCTGGGTCAGTTGCCGTTTCTGTGTGGAGTTTGCATGTTCTCCCCGTGTTTGTGTGAGTTTCCTCCGGGTGCTCTGGTTTCCCCCACAGTCCAAACACATGCGCTATAGGGGAATTGGGTGAGCTAAATTGTCCGTAGTGTATGAGTGTGAATGAGTGTGTATGGATGTTTCCCAGTGATGGGTTGCAGCTGGAAGGGCATCCGCTGCGTAAAACATGCTGGATAAGTTGGCGGTTCATTCTGCTGTGGTGAACCCAGATTAATAAAGTGGCTAAGCCGAAAAGAAAATGAATGAATGGATGAATGAATAATAATAATAAAATGTATATTTAAAGTTAAATTTATGGTTCAATATTAAAAAACTACAGTAAAAATAACAATAATGAAATATGTCGGGCTTTATTCTGTGATGAGGATTTATTCTGGATGTACATTATCCTTTACTTACTACACGGCTGTCTGGAGTACTTGATTCTGATTGGTTATTTATTACAATTCAAGGTATGTTATTCCCACATAACAACACAGAATAACACCGACTCATTCGGGAACTGAGAATCATCTTGACCATCAGTGAATATGTTCATATATATATATATATATATATATTAGGGCTGGGCGATTTTTATATATTTTTTCGATTAATTCGAATTTACGTTTTAAGATGATTTATTTTTTATAAAATCGAGGTACCACATTTTTTTAAATAAAAATATTAAAGCAGCTTTTCCACAATCGTGCCAAACCGTTCTACACTGTTAGACAACCGTGCTGAATTGTGCTGATAGATTTTGTGTGTTGACGTCGCGGCTCTGTTGATGAGCTACCACAGCTGGCTCAGCGCAAGCGCGCTAGCCTATTGTCGTGAGGTGCACGCGCAGTCAGCGGAGGCGCGCGATGCAGCGCCAGGCGAAAGTATAAATTCAGCTTTACACTCAGGGCCGGCGCGTCCATAGAGGCGACCTAGGCGGCTGCCTTGGGCGGCAGAATAGAGAGCAAGAACCCCCCGGTCTTCACTTTCATCCGCGACACCCACCCCCTCCCGGTCCTCACTTTCATCCGCAAACTGGTAAGTTTCTATTTCACTTTCGGGTTGAGGGCGTTCGCCTAGAGCGCCAGTTCAGCTTGCTTCGGCTCTGATTACACTATATACATTACACAAAATAATAAAATAGGCTAAAAGTTTTATTCGTGGGGGCTAGAGCTTAATTAGTTTGATTGACATATAGGCAATGAGACCTTTACTTCGCCTGACTGAGCGTGAGTTTATTGCATGCTGTGCTGTATTCGGTAGCACAGATCGCTCTGATCTGGGTGAGAACTTTACCAGCGACTACATGCTACCTGCTGCGCATCGAATCAACAACAACATATACTGAACTTGCAGACTCTTCGAACAACGAGGAAATAATCTCACCTAATTCAAAGCCCAGACGTCTGGTTTTGTATTTTTTACCTGCGCACCACCTGAAGGACGGTTACGGCGTGTTGTGAATGTCGGCTGTCACCGCAGAAAGTCAAATCTTTCTTTAATTTGGTCTTTTGCTTGGAAGCTTTATGGAGTGGCACAGTAGCTGTCCAAGGTACTTTAGCTATGAATTAAGTCATAACCCAGATATGCACCAATAAACAAGTAAAATGAATGAATAAATAAAATAAATATGGATTCTTAAATGTCGGTATTGTTTTACTTCAAAAAACATCAATACGTTTTGACAAATGTTTTATAAAAATAAATTGAGCAATTTTCAACATTTCAGCTATAGGCTGTTATACGATTCTGTTAAATATAAGATAGACATTTAAATATAGATAGATATGTAACAGGTTTCTGTGGGGTTTTTTTGTTGTTCACGGTGATCTTTAATATATACTGGGTGGTGTAGCTACGCACAAATATTTTCTAAAACGTCAAGCCGGAATTTGTCTATAGGAATGTAATAGGCTACACCTTGTTGAATTTATGTTTGTATGGACATTAAAAATACAAGTTCCTTAACCAGATAGTTTTTCAAGTTACTTATAAAGAGATTGTTACTTAAGTCATGTTGTTGTAATGTTTTAAGCTGACTATAGTTACACAGTTAAAAAAAATAATAAATTAAAAAAATCTAAATTGAAATCGTGAATCGGCCAAACTTTATGAAAAAATAATTTTTTTTTTTGCCATATCGCCCAGCCCTAATATATATATATATATATATACAGTTGAAGTCTGAATTATTCGCCCTCCTGTTTATTTTTTCCTAAAATTTTGTGTAACGGAGAGAAGAGTTTTTTCAGCACATTTCTAATCATAATAGTTTTAATAACTCATCTCTAATAACTGATTTATTTCATCTTTGCCATGATGAGAGTAAATAATATTTGACTAGATATTTATCAAGACACTTCAATACAGCTTAAAGTGACATTTAAAGGCTTAACTAGGTTAATTAGGTTAACTAGGCAGGTTAGGGTAATTAGGCAAGTTATTGTATAACGATGGTTTGTTCTGTAGACTGTAAAAAAATGTGTTTAAAGGGGCTAATAATATTGTCCTCAAAATGGTTCTTAAAAAACTGCTTTTATTCTAGGCAAAATAAAACAGATAAGACTTTCTCCAGAAGAAAAAATATTATCAGACATACTGTGAAAAATTTCTTGCTCTGTTAAACATCATTTGGGAAATATTTAAAAAATCCAAAAAATCAAAGAGGGGCTAATAATTCTGACTTCAACTGTATACTCACCGGCCACTTTATTAGGTACACCTTACTAGTACCAGGTTGGAACTCCTTTTGCCTTCAGAACTGTCTTAATCCTTTGTGGCATAGATTCAACAAGATACTGGAAATATTATTGAAAGATTTTGCTTCATATTGACATGATAGCATCACACAGTTGCTGCAGATTTGTCAGCTGCACATCCAAGATGCAAATCTCCCATTCCACCACATCCCAAAGGTGCTCTATTGGATTGAGAACTGGTGACTGTGGAGGCCATTTGAGCACAGGGAACTCATTGTCATGTTCCAGAAACCAGTCTGAGATGATTCGCGTTTTATGACATGGTGTGTTATCCTGCTGGAAGTAGCCATCCGAAGATGGGTACACTGTGGTCATAAAGGGATGGACATGGTCACTCAGGTAGACTGTGGTGTTGACATGATGCTCAATAGGTTCTAATGGACCCAAAGTGTGCCAAGAAAATATCGCCCACACCATCACACCACCATCAGCCTGAACCGTTGATACAAAGCAGGATGGATTCATGCTTTCATGTTGTTGATGCCAAATTCTGACCCGACCATCCGAATGTGGCAGCAGAAATCGAGACTCATCAGACCAGGCAACGTTTCTCTAATCTATTGTCTAGTTTTGGTGAGCCTGTGCCAATTGTAGCCCTAGTTTCCTGCTTTGTGTTTAATTAAAGAATTGATAAACTAATACAGCTCAGAACAATATGTTGTGTCTAGTGTTGTTGTTTGTCTGTAATAAGCATATTAAAGTATGCAGAAGGGCAAGGTTAACCGGAGAGCTAAAGGAGTGTTTTTCTCTGCGAGCGGATCAAACTCACTCTGTGTTTCTGGCCTAGGCTCAGATCTGCAGCTCTGGAGGATCAGTTTCAGAGCTCCAGAACGGCTGATTCACGACTGAGCCTGGTCCAGCGCCGCTGTGCTTGGTTTAATGGTGTCCAGAGAAACGCTGATAAACAGCATCTGTCAGCGTGATGTGCTGTAATGTGTGTGTGATGCTGAAACTCTGTGAACGAGACTCCGCTTCATTGAGCAGGCCTCTGTCATTAGCCTGATTTCAGGTCTCATCTGTTACACAAACCGACGGATCATTATTACTGTTAGTGTGTTTGCAAACACAGTGAAACGCAACGCAACAGCATCTCTGACACACTGAGAAAATGACTTGTTACTTCGCAGTTTTTATTATTTATCCCAGCCAAGCTAATAGATTTTCTCCAGAAAAAAACATATAATATTAAAAGATGCGAAAAATGCATTTGCTTTGGTAAAGTCACCATAAGACATTAAGATTGGCGGTGCATAATTTTGTTCTTTGGGAATTGATTGGATTGTTGAAAGATGGATGTTGCTAATAATATGAAGGAAATTATAGCTCCTCCCTAAAGGACTTGTATCCCCACCCTAAATCACTCATAGCCCCGCTCTAAAGGACTGATAGCTCTGCCCCAAAGGACTGGTAGCTTCACTCTAAAAAAATTATAGCTCCGCCCTAAATGACTGATAGCTCCGCCCTATAGACTGATAGCCCCACCCTATAGGACTGATATCTCCGCCCTAAATTACAGATAGCCCTGCCCTAAAGAACTGATAGCTTCACCCTAAATGACTGATAGCTCTGCACTAAAGGAATGATAGCTCCATCCTAAATGACTGATAGCTCCAGCCCTAAAGGATTGAAAACCCCACCCTAAAGAACTGATATCTCCGCCCTAATTTACAGATAGCCCTGCCCTAAAGAACTGATAGCTCCGCCCTAAATGACTGATAGTTCCATTCTAAATGACTAATAGCTATGCCCTAAATGACTGATAGCCCCACCCTAAAGGGCTGATATCTCCACCCTAAATGACTTATAGCTCCGCCCTAAACGATTGATAACTCCACCCTAAAGAAATAATAGCCCCACCCTAAAGGACTGATATCTCTGCCCTAAATGACTGATAGCTTCACCCTAAATGACTGATAGTTCCACCCTAAATGACTGATAGCCTCACCCTAAATGACTGATAGCTCCTCCCTAAATGACTGATAGTTCCACCCTAAATGAATGATAGCCTCACCCTAAATGACTGATAGCTCCACCCTAAATGGCTGGTAGCTCCACCCTAAATGGCTGATAGCTCCACCCTAAATGACTGATAGCTCCACCATAAATGACTAATAGCCCCACCCTAAATGACTGATAGCTCCACCATAAATGACTAATAGCCCCACCCTAAATGACTGATAGCTCCACCATAAATGACTAATAGCCCCACCCTAAATGACTGATAGCTTCACCCTAAATGACTGATAGCGCCGCCCTAAATAACTCATAGCTCCACCCTAAATGACTGATAGCGCCGCCCTAAATGACTCATAGCTCCACCCTAAATGACTGATAGCCCCACCCTAAATGACTCCTAGCTCCACCCTACATAACTGATAGATCCGCCCTAAATGACTGATCGATCCGCCCTAAATGACTTATAGCTCCGCCCTAAATGACTGATAACTCCGCCCTAAATGACTGATAGCCCCACCCTAAATGAATCATAGCTCCACCCTAAATAACTGATAGATCCGCTCTAAATGACTGATAGATCCGCCCTAAATGACTGATAGCTCCGCCCTAAATGACTGATAGCTCCGCCCTAAATGACTTATAGCCCCGCCCTAAATGATTGATAGACCCACCCTAAATGATTCATAGCTCCACCCTAAATTACTGCTAGCTCCGCCCTAAATGACTTATAGCCCCACCCTAAATGACAGATAGACCCACACTAAATGACTCATAGCTCCACCCTAAATGACTGATAGTTCCGTCCTCAATGACTGATATCTCCGCCCTAAATAACTCATAGCTCCACCCTAAAGCACTGATAGCCAGGCGTTCCTTGTGACCAGAAGTAAAGAGAGGGGTGAGGGAGGGTTATAGTATTTGATTAAATATTGTAAGTAAATGAAGGAGCAAATATTCTGAAATAATGAAGTACGCTGATTCATCATTTTTAATAAGCACTAATATATGAATAAGTAGAGTAAACTTTGATTTCATGGCAACTTTAAACATGGTAAATATGTGAGAAAGAACGAATCTTTCACTAAAGGGGGAATGATTGTGTCATATATATATATATATACACAGAGAGAGAGAATTGTAGATATAATCGTAGAGTTGAAAGTGAAGGAGCAGTAGGAGGTGTTGGAGGATCAGTGTGTGTCAATGAAGACGCTGAGAATGAACACAGACAGGTGTGTGTGAAAGAGAGGGAGAGGGCCTCTCACCTTCCAGAACCACTGTTTGTGTTGAAGGTCATAGAAAAACAGCTGTGTAACAAGAGGATGTGTGTGTGTGTGTGTTTCAATGTGTAAGTGTTTTTGTTTGTCTGTGTGTGTGTCCGTGTGTTTGTGAGTGTGTGTGTGTCTGTGTTAGTGTTTCTGTTTTTTTTTTTTCTGTCTGTGTGTGTGTGAATGTGTGTGTGCGTGTTAGTGTTTCTGTTTGTCTGTGTGATAATGTCTGTGCGTGGTCTTGATAGTCGTTGTCTCCTCAAGTATGCCAGTAGCAGTGGTGCTTTACAGTATGATTTTCTGCTCTCCATGAGGAAAACAGATTACAATTTATTAGTTTACAATTTACAAATTTCCTCTCTCACACAAGGTGTGTGTGTGTGTGTGTGTGTGTGTGTGTGTGTGTGTGTGTTTGTTTGTGTGTGTGTGTTTGTTTGTGTGTGCACTTATAAACGTACGTGTTCTCCTTGACAAGGGCAGCTGTGTGTGTGGATGTGTGTGTGTGTGTGTGTGTGTGTGAGCATTTACAAATGTGTCTTCCTTGACAAGATCAGCTATGTGTGTGTGTGTGTGTGTGTGTGTGTGTGTGAGCAGAATCTCTTCAGGAGCTCCATTAGTCCTCCTGTATACACTGACTGCAGTGTTACTCCGCTTTACAGTATCTGTGATCAACAGTAATGCAGTTATTAATAACTCCATTATTGCATCTATTTTTGACAAAGTATTTATTTCACTGACAGAGTTTGGGGCGACACGGTGGCGCAGTGGGTATCGCTCTTACCTCAATGCAAGTAGGTCGCTGGTTTGAGCCTCAGCTGGGTCAGTTGGCATTTCTGTGTGGAGTTTGCATGTTCTCCCCGTGTTGGCGTGGGTTTCCTCCGGGTGCTCTGGTTTCCCTGTCAAGCCCAAACACTTGCGCTATAGGTATGAGCTAAAATTGTCTGTGGCGTATATGTGTGAATGAAAGTGTATGGGTGTTTCCCAGTACTGGGTTGCAGCTGGAATGGCATCCGCTGCGTAAAACATATGCTGGATAAGTTGGCGGTTCGTTCCGCTGTGGCGACCCCGGATTAATAAAGGGACTAAGCCAAAAAGAAAATGAATGAATGAATGACAAAGTTAGTTTATTTTACAAACCCAGCTTTTATTTCTGACTTTCATTTATCTATTGCAGTATGTATGCAAATTACACATGTATTTTATGTATGCTTGCTTGTTTTATTTATTTATTCATTCATTATTTGTTTGTTTGTTTTTTTATTTGTGTATATATATTCACTCATTCATTCATTTTCTTTTCGGCTTAGTCCCTTTATTAATCCGGGGTCGCCACAGCAGAATGAACCACCAACTAATCCAGCGTATGTTTCACACAGCGGATGCCTTTCCAGCTGCAACCCATCACTGGGAAACACCCTTACACACTCATTCACACACATACACTACGGACAATTTAGTTTACCCAATTCCCCTGTACTGCATGTCTTTGGACTGTGGGGGAAACCAGAGCACCCGGAGGAAACCCACACAAACGCAGGGAGAACATGCAAACTCCACACAGAAATGCCAACTGACCCAGCCGAGGCTCGAACCAGCGACCTTCTTGCTGTGAGGCGTCAGCACTAACTACTGCGCCACTGTGTCGCCCAATTATTATTATTATTATTCATATTATTCATATTATTATTATTATTATTACTGCTACTGTTATTATTAATATTCTTCTTCTTCTTCTTCTTATTATTATTATTATTTTTGCTACTGTTAATATTATTATTATTGTTACTATTATTGTTTTTATTATTATTGCTACTGTTAATATTATTATTATTATTATTATTAAAATTAATATTAATATTGATATTGTTATTATTATTGTTCTTGCTCTACTTCTTCTTCTTCTTTTTCTTCTTCTACTTATTATTATTAATATGCATTCATTCATTTTCTTTTCGGCTTAGTCCCTTTATTAATCTGGGGTCACCACAGCAGAATGAACCGCCAACTTATCCAGCATTTGTTTTACACAGCAGATGCCCTTCCAGCCGCAACCAATCTCTGGGAAACATCCATGCACACTCATTCACACTCATACACTACGGACAATTTAGCCTACCCAATTACCTGTAGCGCATGTGTTTGGACTGTGGGGGAAACCGGAGCACCCAGAGGAAACCTACGCGAACACAGGAAGAACATGCAAACTTCACACAGAAACGCCAACTGACCCAGCCGAAGCTCGAACCAGCGACCTTCTTGCTGTGAGGCGACAGCACTACCTGCTGCACCACTGTGTCGACTATTATTATTATTATTATTATTATTACTATTACTATTAATATTATTATTGCTTTTGTTATTTTTATTATTATTATTATTGTTGTTGTTATTGTCATTAATATTATTATTGTTAGTATTATTCTTGTTGTTGTTGTTATTGTCATTATTATTAATATTTATGTATTATTATTATTAATATTATTATTAATAATGTTGTTGTTGTTGTTATTATCATTGTTATTATTATTGTTATTATTATTATTATTATTATTATTATTATTATTATTATTGTTATTATCATTATTATTAATAATAATGTTGTTGTTATCATTGTTATTATTATCATTATTACTATTATTAAATTATATTACAGTTTTGCGCATGAATTTAATTAGCAGTTTCCTTTCCAATAGTTTACAGTCTACTACAACTGATATCAACAAAGCAGAGTCAACACTTCACCATGTGCATATGCTTTAATGTTAATATGGCGTTCATAACTTGATAAACAACTCATAATTAATGCATTCAAAGCTAAACGCTGTAAATTAGATGAACGCTCAGATCGAGAGACTGCGTTGATTTGATTTTAATAAGCATCAGTTATGCCTACAGTAGCTCTCCTCCTTTGAGACTTTATGAACCCGTACATCTGTTATCTCCAGCTTTACTACACTAATAACCTGATTTATAGAGGATAACTTCTTGTGAAAGGTGTAACCGCTCTACACACACACACACACACACATGCAGCCTTTGCATTCATGTATTATGGATAAATGAAAGCATCTGAAATGTTCTCTGTGGTCTGACTGAGAGTTTGACGGTGCATCTGCTGTATTTTCATGTGTCTTCATTATGATCTTCTGGCTGAATGTGCTGTGAGTTATGATGCTCATTGTTTTGATTTAGGTTTTTATTATTAATGTACTTTGCTGTGGTTGCGGTTGTACTTTCAGCTCTTATAGAATGTTTTTAGTGTTTGCTGTGTGTTAAGTTAAATTGGCATCTCTGTATTGTTTTGTGGTTTTTATAAATTGATTCGCTGTGTTTGGTGTGCTGGTTTATAAAAATGTGAGTAATGATCCACTGAATCAGTCATTTAAGCGATTCGTTCAAACAGCTGATTGACAAGTGTCTATTTTTTATATGTAATTGAATCACTGACTCAAATGATTCATTCAAAACAGCTGATTGATTT
>CAIGQZ010030837.1:0-10369 GCA_903798205.1 Danio tinwini | reverse complement strand
GCAGGAATAAAAGACATTTAAAATTTTTTAATGGTCAATATTATTAGCCCCATTATTATTTATTTTTCAATTGGCTACAGAACTGTTGTCTAATGACATAATTTGCCAAGTTAACCTAATGAAGTCTTTAAATCGCACTTTAAGCTGAATTTTATCCTGCAAAATAAGTACGCTACCTGACAAGTCTTGTTGTTGATCACAGTTGTAAGAGCAACAAATAATAACTTGGCTGCATCCCAATCATCACAAATACTGCAGAAGACCTACTGGAACCTGCATGGACCCAAGATTCTCACAGAAATATGTTAAGTTTGGTAAAGGAAAAATCATGGTTTGGGGTTACATTCAGTATGGGGAGTGCAAGAGATCTGCAGAGAGGATGGCAACATCCACAGCCTGAGGTATCAAGACATTTGTGCTGCCCATTACATTACAAACCACAGGAGAGGGCAAATTCTTCAGCAGGATAGCGCTCCTCATACTTCAGCCTCCACATCAAAGTTCCTTAAAGCAAAGAAGGTCAAGGTGCTCCAGGATTGGCCAGCCCAGTCACCAGACATGAACATTACTGAGCATTTACGGCATAAGATGGAGGAGGAGGCATTGAAGATGAATTAAAAAAATGTTGATGAACTCTGGCAGTCCTGCAAGGCTTTCTTTGTCATTCCAGATGGCTTTATTAATAATTTGTCATTACAGAGATGTATAGATGCAGTCCTCCAAGCTCATGGGAGTCATACACAATATTCATTCTTTTTCCATTGTAGCATGACTTTATAATCTATACTGGACATTATTTCTGTTTAGTGACAAGACTTTTGTCTAAGCAAAGTAAGACCTTACTGTCCTAATTAAAGAATTATAAATCAAGGCATGATCATATTTTGTTTTTGTAAAATAAGCGTAATCTAGAGGCCTTTGCCTTTCATATTAGCCACTTCTGATACCAAATGATCAACTAGAAGTCAAGTTATTATTTGTTGTTCCTAAAACTTGGTTAGGCGACAAGACTTTGCCAGGTAGTGTATAAAATATTACTTACTGTCATCATGACAAAGACAAAATTTTGACTTACTACTTTAAGTCAAATATCAAACTCCCTGATTTTACAGACAAAAAAGGCTGAATTTCTATTAAAAAAAGTTAACATAATAAAATATATTAAAATAGTTTTAGCTTGAATATAATTTTGCATGACATTTACAACAATGGATACTTTACCACAGATTATGAAAAACAGATTTTAAGCTACTTACCATTTGTGTAAGATTGATAGTAATTTTATAAACTTTACAATATGCTTTTTTTTTAGGTCATTTACGTTTTAAACACCCAGTCTTTGAAGTGGTAATTTTGAAGGCAAAGCTCTAAAAATATATATCATCCTGATATGTTAGCCTTAGTTAACAGGTCTTCTAACGGTACCTGCTACCTTCAGTGACTGCTAGTTCATGAGATGAAAAAGAAAGAAAAACGAGCTGAGAAAATTGCTTAACCACAATGTGCAAAAAAAAATACATTTAGGAAAAATAACTAGGGGCGGCATGGTGGCGCAGTGGTTAGCACTGTCACCTCACAGCAAGAAGGTCACTGTTTCGAGTCCCAGCTCGGTCAGTTGGCATTTCTGTGTGGAGTTTGCATGTTCTCCCTGTGTTGGTGTGGGTTTCCTTCCGGTGGTCCGGTTTCCCCCACAAGTCTAAAAACATGCGCTAAGATGTCTGTAGTGTATGTGTGTGAAAAAGTGTATGGGTGTTTCCCTAGCGATGAGTTGCAGCTTTAAGGGCATCCGCTGTGTAAAACATATGCTGGATAATTTGGCGGTTCATTCCGCTGTGGTGACCCCAGATTAAAAAAGGGACTAAGCCGAAAAAGAAAACGAATTAATGAAATTGTCTGTAGTGTATGTGTGTGAATGACTGTATGATTGTTTCCAGTACTGGGTTGCAGCTGGAAGGGCATCCGCTTTGTAAAACTTATAAGGATAAGTTGGCAGTTCATTTCGCTGTGGTGACCCCTGATGAATGAAAAAATAACTGATTTTGATAAATGGAAAAAAACTTATTAAAGCAACAAACAAAAATCCCTGATATCCCATGAATACAAACATTGTAGCTATTATATTTATATAGTTTTATTTAACAACAATATAATAGTAAGTCAAAATTTTCGAAATGTAAAAGTGTTGGTAGTGTGGCTTAATGATGCGTTTAGAAATATGTCATTATACTGTATGATTAGCATAACACATCTGAGAAACTGAGTGCATAGCATTACATATATTCTACGAAAAGTATGCCCAGTGCAATAAAATATGTTGTAGAGACAGAGAATTTTTACAAAAAGTGTATTAATTAGGTTCTTCACCTTTTAACGTCCTGTAAAATTCTAATAACTTTTTTTTAGATGTATCAGTATAGTTAGTTTTGAGGATATCTATAATCTAGTGTGCTCTGGAATAGTGACATAGTTAGCATTTAGATGCTATAAAGCTTATATAAACATCCAAATAGGCATGGGCCAGTATAAGATTCTGAAGGTATGATAACCTTGGATAAAAATATCACGGTTTCACGGTATCACAGTATTGTGATTACTGCTCTAAAATATATACTTTTTAAATGTCTGTGTAAAAAAACAAAATCTTTTCTCCCCTTTTGAAAACAATATATTTTATTTTTTGAAAGATTTATAATATTTTGGAGCAGTAAACATGTTAGGCTAAATAATTCAAATGAATCATAGACTTCTGCAGTCTTCATTAGTTGCAAAAACACAGATTTATTTACAATTTAAAACAGCATCTTTGAATGTTTTTTCTGCTAAAAATGCTGTTGTCCTAAAAAAAAATAAAAAATAAATTAAATTTTACACATACCTTAGGAACGGTATAGCAGAAAATGTTGGCGGTTTTAAAACCTTGACTTTTCCAAACCGCGGTATACCTTGAAAGCGGTTATCGTCCCATGCCTACATCCAAAACTTGCAGTTTCCGCCTAATTGCCGTAATTTCCGCCAAAATGGATCAACATTTATTTGATTTTGGACATCACCTCATACTTCAAACCTCATCATACTTCATACTTCAAAGTCTCTCATCAAAACTTCTGACCAATCAAGTGCTCTCAAGCAACTGACATGCCCCGCCCACTTCAAGAAATTTCTCATTTGCTTTTCATTTGATGGCAGAGCTGAGTAAAACAAAACACTACTGGCTTTTTTTTATAAAAGAGGAAGAGCTACTATATGTCCCACTCTGTCTTCATGTTTCAGTTGAGATTATGGTAAATTTTGCATTAAAAATATTCACATTTTAAAGCACTTAACGGCAAGTTTAAGACTAAAAAAAAAACTTGTCTGATCAATACAACATCTGAAAAATGCCACTTGATCAGATCTAGTTTTAAAAGACAAAAAGTAACAAGAGAAAGGCAGATTACAGAAAGGCTACTTTAAACGTTTACAATTTTAGCATTTTAGCAAAGTAACATCAACAACAGTAGTACAAACTGAAAATCAGCCTTCGAGTCTCTTATCATGCTATATTAGACAATGTCCTCCACAGATCGCATACAAACATTCAACATCAGATGCGAATATCATAAATATTTACTCATGGAGACGTATTTCTTTGGTTCGCTCACACTTAAATGACTAATAAAACAGAGAGAGAGAGAGAGACCAGTCTGTGTTTGGCTCAATGACAAATTGTGTTCACAACGTGCAAAAACACACATGGCAAGTTCTCAGAAATGTCCTCTTTGTATTCACATTGGTTTAAAACTTTTAGAGCACATTTAGAAAAAATTCAATTGTAGGATTCTAAAACGTGCCACATGCATTAAGTACATTTCTGTAAACTCTAAAAACATCACACTGTCCACATATTAGTCAATTTACAAAAGAAAACGTTTAAAGCGTTTAAAGTTTAAAACGTTAAAAGTGTTAATTTCGGTTAAAAAAAGGGCGAAAAATATTTGTTGCCTATACTGTAGCTTGGCACAGAAACTCTGTTTTAGTACACAGAAAAAAAATATTCATTGGATTTGCAATTTTTTTGAAGGTAAGTGGTTGCAAACAATTTATATAGGCTGAATTTAAACAAACTAATTAAATGCAGTAATGTTAAACTCTAAATTCAGCCTGTATAAATGTTGATAAATAAAAAATTATAAAATGTTACTAAATCCAATCAACCATTTTTTTTTCAGTGTAATGTGCCTGAAATCTATGTGTGAGCGCTGATCTGCTCATCTAATAAATGAACAGCACATTATTTTTTGATGAAGAATTACTAAACTAAAATGATGAAAAAGATAAAACTAGATTCATTCATTCATTTTTCCTTCGGCTTAGCCTCTGATTTATCACAGCGGAATGAACCGCCAACTTATCCTGCACGTTGTATGTACTTGGAAATTAACCAAAAACTAACAAAGATAAAAACTGACCAACATGATTATTATTTTTTTATTGGTCTTTTGAATGAAAAAAAGTTAAATATTGCTAGAGGTAAACAGTAATATATTGTCCATTGTTGTCCAACCCATCGTTCATTAACTCAGTTAACTAAACAAGAAAAATAAATATATAATTACATGAATACCAAATGAAGTACATTAAAGGGTACTTAACCATTACATCAGATAATAATTGCATACAGATAAAAAATAATAATAATCCAACATGAATTTCTGTTATAATCCTCTGCATTGTCACTGCATTGTCACTGCATTGTCACGTTACTACACAGTAAAAAATGCTGGGTTCCACACAATTGATTTGTGTTAGAACAGGGGTGTCCAAACTCAGTCCTGGAGGGCCGGAGTCCTGCATATTTTAGTTCCAACTCCAATTAAACACACCTGAACCAGCTAAACAAGCTCTTTCTAGGTATACTAGAAACTTCCAGGCAGGTGTGTTGAAGGAAGTTGGAGCTAAACTATGCAGGACACCAGCCCTCCAGGACCGAGTTTTGACACCCCTGTGTTAGAACAACATGAAGAAATTAAGTTAACTCATTAGTTTTTACAAAATTAAGTGGATTGAACATAAAACAATTAAGCTGAAAAAGCTCAAGAATTGTGTTGCTTTAGCTCATTTTAAATAAGCAGTTTAAACAGACAGCAAACATAATTTTTTGACTATCAAGTTTCTGCTTGTGTTTAGACGTTTACAATGACAAAATTAATCCTGTGAAGCATTATGCTGTGAATAATTATCATTTCATAAATATCTTTTGGGAACTAATGGCATTTAACAACCTTGTTATGAAAATGTAAAATAATTTCAACAACATTATAGAGCATTACTTTGTAAATCCAGCCTGATCTCACTAGGAAACAGAACTATTTTACGTACTGTCTGAAAAGTGGTCATTTATACAAATTCATACACTTTTAATCACTACGATTTTTACATTTTTTGAAACCCCACTCCTAAAGTCATTAAGGGTTTATCTTTCTGATACGCAGTTTTGGTAAATGGTTTGTGTCGAAGATTTGCTTTGTCATGTTTAAATTATTCTTTACGGATAACATTTTATTTTTATTATTATGATGGTATGAGGACAGCCGCATTACCTTTTTTGCCCTTCAAAATACAAGGATAAATTATCTTAATCTTATCTTGATTCACCAAAGTAAGTGTATTTCATATTAGATTTGTGAAATAAATGCATTTTTGATGAATGAATATATTCTGAAAAAAAAAAAGAAATACTACTAAAATGCCATGATAATGCATAGTATAAAAAGAAGCAACAGTAAAGGCCACCATTTAAGTCCTATGATTTCACGTAAAGGTCAAGTTTTACGCATTACGCAAACAATCAACCAGACCGCAGACAAACAGTTTGAGATGGAATTTGGTAACTTCTGAACTCAAGAACCAGGAGAACTTTAAAGCCAGTGCCACTAATTTATACAGCATGTTTTTTTCAGGCTGAGATAAGCAAATATTTGGACCTGTGTTTGGTGATTTGTGTCTGTTAACTGGGCAGCAGCGTGAAGAACATTAGATCGGACCAAAAGGACAGCAAAGCACTTTTGCACGTAATTTAAGAAACGGACAGGACATGGTACTGTTTGGAATTGTCCAATTACAGCAAATGAAGGCAACTGGGATAGACCTTTAAGTAAACAATGATTACGCATTTGTTGACCAAAGGAAAGGCCAATATGAGAACCACATGAGTTTTCTGAGGATGTGGGCAGATGCATTCAAAAACTAATTCATTTTCTCCAACAATGTCATATTTGTTCTATTTAGAATGATCGTGGTCAAAAACTGACCAATGGCAAAACCTGAAAATCCATCATCGGGAACAACTGGGGAAAACAATGAGGTAGAATTTGCATTACTTTTTTCCATTAAGCTACTTTTAGAAGGCAGCTGTTTATAGATAAATGGCCTGAGCCTGCTTTTGATTTTAGCTTTTCAGAAAACAGAACAAAAATGAATTCTTACCATCTCCACACCCTGGGGAAAAGCCGTGCCATCCCAGTCCTTTTTGGGGAATCGTTGAATGATCTTTCCACATCCTTCACCAGAGCCTAAAATTTACAAAAGGAAAAAAAAGATATAGAGTATTAACAGAGATGTGCCATTTTAGTAACATTTAGACATGAATTAACTTCAGCAGTAAAACTTTTTCCACATGGAACAATTTGTCACTAATTCCAGTCTTACTTCCACTTTGCAACATTGTCATGAAATTGTAAAATTAACTAATATTTTAAAAACATTATACCCAGCAGTCACAGGACGTCAACGTGATGTCAGATTGGCGTTGTACCCCAATGTCATGGGATGTTGCATTTTAGGTGGAAATGAAAATCGGGTTGACGTCAGAACCCAACGTCAGACCATGGATTTTAGTCACTTTCCAACGCAATCTAAAAAACAACCAAATATCAACATCTAATGATGTTACAGCTTTATGTTGTGTGGACGTTACCACTATGACATCTATCAGACGTTGGATTTTGGTTGCCATACCTGACGAATAAAATTCAGTAGTTAATGTCAATATAACAATAGGATTTAGGTCACTTTTTAATACAACCTAAGATCAACCAAATATCAATGTCAAATGGACATCAAAATAACATCCTTAGACAATGGTTAGACACTGAATTTTGGTCACCTGACATCACAACCTAAATCTAAACTAATATTAACATCTTATGACGTTGTGTGCCTGCTGGGTAGACTATAACTCTGTAAATCCAGCTGGATCTCTCAAGAAAACATAACTTTTACAGAGAAGAAAAGTAAAAGTTTGTCATAAAAGTAGCAATTTTTCACAAATTCTTATGATTTATTTTGCACGAAAGTGTACAATTTTTTAAAGGAGCGATGTCCCCAAACCCCACCCCTAAACCCAACCGTCAATAGGCAATTGAGTACAGTGGTCCCTCGTTTATTGCAAGAGTTACGTTCTAAAAATAACCCACGATAGGTGAAATAGACAGTTATTATAGATGTTTTAAGGCTGTAAAACCCCGCACTGCACACTTTATACACTTTTCTCAGACAGGCATTAACCTTGCACACTTTTCTCTCTTGTTTAAACACTCTCAAAGTTCAAACGTTAGTAGAAAAATAAGTCCAGTATTATAGAATGAATCAAAGATCAAAACCTGTTGTCAGGCTCAAACATTCATCAGTCAGCAAAAGGTTCATAAAGCTTTTTAGCTTTTGTGTGGATAATGTTGGCATGCAGCGTAATGCTCCTTTTCCTGCAGTCACTGATCCACAAAGCTGAAGCAGACTCCGTCCTTAAGGGGGGGTTGCACACCGGATGCAATGTGCACATGACAGTTGGAAGTAAACACAGACGCACACATTCTTATGTTATTTAAAATGAAATTATTCAGATGGCACTCTGTGGTGCGGCAGAAATACGAACAGTATTCTAAATCGTAGCTTGGCACCGCAGACAGCCAGTGTGCATACTCTGATATAAACCTATGTTTGCATGGTGCTGTGTGGCACTGTCTGGCGGTGTGGCCCCCTTTTAGGATGGTCTTGCTGCAAACAGTTACAACTCTTTTATGTATCCTTGTTGAAACTGCTAGCGATCAAAGATTTATGTTCATTTAGCAAGCCGAACGCATTCTGTACTGTACATGAGACACTAAGGAGATTGATTGTCAATGGTGTACAGCCAATCAGAATGCAGAACACAATGCGCTGTAAAAAAAAAAAAATTGTAAAAAATTCTGCAGAACTGAGACCGCGAAAGGTGAACCACGTTATAGCGAGGGACCACTGTACTGCGTATCAACTGAGATGTGCCCTTTTAGCAACATTTTGACATGGTTAACTTCAGTAATTAAGTGACTCTATTATGCTTTTCCTGCACTGAACAATTTGTCAACAATTCTAGTATTAAGGGCCGGGTATACTTCAAGCAATGTTCTTTTTCGTTCTTTATTCTAACCACCAATTGCTTAGTACAAATGGACCAATAGTAGCTCAAAGGTGTTTAGGAGCCAAGACAAACTACCCCAAAAAGTTTGCGTTGGTGAGCTGTTTCAAACTGCCAAAACTGACTCTTTTTTTTTCTGAGTGTTTAGATAATAAACACTTCAGTGAGATGATTCCATAGTCATGTACTATTTATCATGTTGACCCAATGAAAGCAGTCAAATCTTCTGTTTAAGTCTATGGTAATTTCCTGTGTTTCTTCAAGTGTGTTTGAGGTTTCTGCATGTTAGAGCGCCCTCTGGCTTTCAGAGGGCATTTAATACTGATAACACAACCATGCGTGCCTGTAAAGATGAACATGACAATCACAGATGGATTTCGATTACGATTTCATTTCGATTAATCGTGCAGCTTTAGCAAACTTATAGAACAGTCCCTCTAAGATTTTACTACAGTACTGCTGATATCACCATAAAATTAAGCAAACTCCACAAAATGTTGCCAATCTCACTTTTTTTTTTATTGTTCAGCAAATTCAGGGCCTGGAGGCTTTCAATCATCATGACACACATTCACACAAAGAAATGCCAATACGTAGTTCTTGAGGTCTAAAAGTAATTTAAAAATGTAATAAAGACTATTGTATGTGTTGTTGTTTTTTTTTTTACGGCAAATGAGAAAATGCTGCAAATTTTAAGAAAAGCAGCAGCAAAAGTTTAGGTCACAAAAATTAGAAAAAAGTCCAGCAAAATCCTGGACAGACTGGTAGAAGACCTCCAACACAAAATTAGGAAACTTAAAATATCACAACGCAGAACTTCAACTGTAGGACACCCCCAAAACAATGTTAAAATATCACAACAGGGGGACCTAGAGCGCAGGAGACCTCCAAAACACCATTAGGAACTTTTAAAACATCACAACAGGCATACTTCAACCATATGGAGACCTCCAAAACAACACAAGAAACCTTTCAAATATCACAACAGGGGGACTTCAATGGTAGCATTTAAATGTTTACATCTTTAAAAACAGCACTAGCAGATTATGGGGCAAATTAGGAAAATCCTGTCCATTAAAGTTAAATGTAATTGCAATTCCAGGTTTCCTAACTGGCACACAATCACTCCTCATGCATTCCTTTTAGTCTTTTTGGCAACCAAAACCCATCTTTCCTGACCCATTTTTTTTCATTGTTGACAAAGAAAGCATTGTGTGTACAGGACCAAGAGGGTTTCATCAATTAGCATTTACCAGTGTAAACATTGTAATTTGACAAAACCGCTCCTTATGAACACAAATACTCCTGGAAGACAACCAAAAATGAAGAATGTAGCCCATTTAAGGAATGATGACTAAGAGGTCAAAAAGACCCAGGCTTTCAGGATTTAAAAGCAATTTGAAGAGTACATGTGGAGTAAGACAGACATTATCAAACTCAAAAAAACAAATGAAGTGAAAGCAAGATATTCCTTGTGTATTTATCTGGGGAATACTTTACTCCACTGTCTGACATTTTGATAATATCTGGAAGAGGAAACTAGAACCTGGAGTAAACACTAAAGTATGTTGGTGATGACTTTATTTTTTATAATGTGAGTTTGGAAATACCATTAACAATAGTTATTATAGACAGACAAAACAGGTATGTGTTGGGCAAAAGTTTTGCAGCTCTGTCAGATTTTTGGACTAAACGACCGATCAAATGACAGACAACTTTACAAAGATATTGCTCTTGGACATGGTTTGTTAACATCTTGAAAAAAAAAAGAAAAGAAAAAAAGAATTTGATTCTGACTGTTCAGATAACGCTTGGCAAAATGTCTGAATGTGTGTATAATAGGAAAATTAAGTCCTGATGTGAGATGACATGAAACGGATAGTTCACCCAAAAATAAAAATTCAGTCATCAACTTACTCTCAATCCAAGCCTGTATTT
>CAIGQZ010030836.1:0-14704 GCA_903798205.1 Danio tinwini | reverse complement strand
ACACACACACACACACACACACACACACACACACACACACACACACAAACTAGCCAGTGGCACAAACTTGAAAGTGTAATGTCTGTTCCTTCTGAATGAACAATGTGTGCATTGTGAAACAGAAGCATTGGAATGGCGAGACACAGTCACATGTGCCGAGAGACAGAGTGTGTGGACTGTGAATGAGAACAGGTTGTCAATGGCAGTGTCATTCACATCTTTATTTCAAAAGGGCCTCGTCAAGCGGTTAATTTGATTTTTGAAGCTCTTATTAAAGGGTTTAGGTTTTCAAGGTAGCAGATATATTTGTAGACAAAAAGTCTTCAACCTCTGACGCTTAAATGTAGATCAAACACAAAAATCTTTCAAAATTGCCCTTGGCCATAAAGGGAGGAAATTTGAAACTCTGTTGAGATTTTATTCTCCCTCTAAATCTAAATCTAAATCACAAGACTAAAAAAAATCTAAATCACAAGACTTATTTGAAATTGAGAAGGAATGTTATCAGGCCTTTAAAAATAAAATAAGTATGTCAAACTAGACCACAAAACATACAAGTATTTTTTAAGGCTTTCCATTAATGTATACTTTAAGATTGGACAGAATTTGCCTGAGAAACAACTCAAAAATCAAAATATTGACAAAAGTTGTCAAAATGAAGTCTTTAGCAATGCACATTTCAAAACAAGAGTTTGGTATATTTACAATGCACTTCCAATAGAGATAGAGATGTTGCACAATCAGCTAAAATGTGGCAAGAGTTGTTTTTTATGTATGGCAATATACTGTTGAAGTCAGAATTATTAGCCCCCCTAAATTAGCCCCCCTGTTTATTTTTCCCCAATTTCTGTTTAACGGAGAGAAGACTTCTAAACAACACATTTCTAAACATAATAGTTTTAATAACTCATTTCTAATAACAAATTTATATTTTGCCATGATGACAGTAGATATTATTTTACTAGATATTTTTAAGACACTTCTATAAAGCTTAAAGTGACATTTAAAGGCTTAACTAGGTTAATTAGGTTAACTAGGCAGGTTAGGGTAATTAGGCAAGTTATTGTGTAACAATGGTTTGTTCTGTAGACAATAATAATTTTGACCTTAAAATGGTTTTGGATTTTTTAAATGCTTTTATTCTAGCCAAAATAAAACGAATAAGACTTTCTCCAGAATTTTTTTTTATCAGACATACTGTGAAAATGTCCTTGCTCTGTTAAACCTCATTTAGGAAATATAAAAAATAATAATAATAAGTCAAAAGTGGGCTAATAATTCTGACTTCAACTGTATATTGCATCACCAAAATGATTGAGATCATGTCCATGTGTTGTACGATAACTAAATATATTAATTAGTGTGACAGGCCTAGGTATTTTTGAGTCATTTTGACCTTATTGAAGACACTTGGCTGCAGTTTTATCCATGTATTTATGTGCAGTTTTGGGAAATTTCTTAGAATAGAAGTTTCCTGAATAGAATCCTAAATAGAAGTTTCCCAGATATTCTCTGATAGATATCACACAGTAAATCTTAAAATGTTACCCTGAACCACAAATAACATATAACATAACTGTAAGGGTTTTTTTTAGATTGAGATTTATACATAATCTGACATTTGGACCTTACCGAAGTATTTTAGGTGATAAAAGTTTGGTATTTGCAATGGGAAATTTACAACAAATTGTCATGTAACATGATTTGTATATAGTATTCTAATGATTTTAGTCATACAAGGAAAAATATATATATAATTTTGACCTGTGCAATGTATTCTTAGCTATTGGCAAAAATACACCAATGCAGCATACAACATTACAAAATGTCTAAAAAACGGTTTTTGCAAAATCTGCATCTCATAAAACTGTGATAAACTTTCTGTTCCAGGTTTTACTGGCTTAAATCCAAAATATCCTAAAGCATTCTCCGTTTTTGGACTCCCAGAGCACATGTAATATAATGTTTCCTGAACAGATGATTGCAAATCTTAGTGAAAATCCTGTTAAGAGTGAAGTTCATTTTCACTATGCTAAACAACATGGAGGCAAAGATGAGGCGTTTCTTTACATAATCATCTTCCTCATAAAATTTTCAGCTTAAGTGAATAATTCATTTACCTAGCTATGTTCAGAATCACGTTCAACAGCATTAGAGTCAGTTTGGATCAGTGGCATCAATGCCATAGAAGAAGTGAGGTAGAAGCAAATAAATCATTTATTCAGAGTGACACATATTACACATTCATCTCTCAATTTCAGATAGATAGATAGACAGACAGACAGACAGACAGACAGACAGACAGACAGACAGATAGATAGATAGACAGTCAGATAGGGTGAAAGGATGGAAATTTTTTTTAACAGACCGCTAGAGGAAGAACTTAATGTAAGGATGGCTAAATGGATGGGTATATCGAAATATAAATGGATGGATGGATAAATGAAGCGGTCAATGAATGACTAGAAGGATGCATAGATGGATAGATGGTGGATAGATGAATGGATGGGTGGATGGATGGATGAAGAATGGGTGAATGGATAGATGAAGAATGGATGGTTGGATGGATAAATGATTTGACAGACAGCTTGACGAAGGGCTTAATTCAATGATATCTTAATGTATGGGTATATCGATATATAAATGGATGGATGGGTGAATGAAGGGGTCAACGAATGACCGGAAGGATTCATAGATGGATGGATGGATGGATGAAGAATGGGTAAATAGATGAATGGATGGATAAACGATTTGACAGACAGCTAGGGGAAGGGCTTAATGCAATTATGGCTTAATGGATGGGTATATCGATATGTAAATGGATGGATGAATGAATGAAGGGGTCAATGAATGGCTGGAAGGATGCATAAATGGATAGGTAAATGGATAGTTAAATGGATGGATGATTGAACAAATGGATCGATTGATGAATGAATGATGGATGAATAGATAGATTGATGGATCAATGGATGAATGATGGATGGATGAGTGGATAGATGGGATGGGAACAAAAATGGAGGTAGGATGGATAAACTTAGGGATGTACAAAGAGATGTGTAGAAATGGATACATAGGTAGAATGATGAAGAATGGGTGGGTGGACAGATGGATAGATGGATGATTTGACAGACAGACAGAGGAAGGGAGGATTGATGCAATGATGGATGAATATATGAGTGTATGGATATATGAAATAGAAATATAGATGGATGGATGAATGAATGAAGGGGATGGGTGGACAGACAACTCATTGGTGGATTAATAAATAGTTGGATACACAGATGGAAGGATAATTGAACAAACCAATGGATGATAGATGGATGGATGAAAAATGAAGGGAGGGTGCAAGTACAAAGGGATGGGTGGACAGACAAACTGATGGATTAATAGATGGATGCATAGATGGAGGGTTGGATGAATGTAAAATGTAATGTGTATTTATACAGGGCATTTATTGTGTATGGCCATATACCCAAAGCGTTTCACAATCATGGGGGGGTTTGTCTCTCCACACCACCACCAGTGTGCAGCATCCACTTGGATGATGCAACGGCAGCCACAGGACAACGGTGCCAGTACGCTCACCACACACCAGCTACTGGTGGAGTGGAGAGACAGTGATAGAGCCAATTTTGGTGGATGGGGATGATTGGGAGGCCATGATCGTAAGGGCCAATTAAGGGACTTTGGCAGGGACAACGGGGTTACACCCCTTCTCTTTACGAGAAATGCCATGGGATATTTAATGACCACAGAGAGTCAGGACCTCGGATGGATGGATGAAAGGGTCAATGAATGCATGGAAGGTTGCATAGATGGATGAATAGATAAATGGATGGACAATTGAAAAAAATGGATGGATTGATGAATGATGGATGGATAAGTAGATAGATGAATGGATGGAAAAAATTGAGGGAGGATGGATGAACAAAGGGATGGATAAACAGACAAACACATGGATGGATTAATAAATAGATAGATGGATAGATAGATGAAGGGGCCAATGAATGGATGCAAGGTTGCATCGCTGGATGCAAAGATATGGATAGATTAATGGATAATGAAATGGATGGATGATTAAACAAATGAATTGATGGATGATAGATAGATGGATGAGAGGATAGATGAATGGATGAAAAATGGAGGGTGGATGAATGGAAAGACAAACACATGGGTGGATTAATAAATGTATGTATGGGTGGATAGATGAAGGGGTCATTGAATGAACAAAAGTTTGCATAACTGGATGCAAAGATGGATGAATAGATAACGTCTGGTTACGTCCGTAACCCTCGTTCCCCGAATAAGGGAACGGAGACGTGTGTCTGTAAAACAGACTTTAGGGAGTACTTCAGACGACCAATCGCTTCTGATGATAAGAAACGGGCCAATGAAATGCCAATTGAATTGGCGGAGCTGAGCTCCACAGCTGAGACTGATGAGCTCATCAGGGCTATATAAGCCAGCTGCTGGAGTCAGATCCTCAGAATTGCCTGCTGAAGAGCCGATCACTCAGCTCCCAGCTGGAGACTTAGGTGCTGTGGCAGTAGAGACACACGTCTCCGTTCCCTTATTCGGGGAACGAGGGTTACGGGCGTAACCAGACGTTCCCCTTCATAGGGAACTCCAACGTGTGTCTGTAAAACAGACTTTTGGGAGATGTTCTGGAAAGCGCCACAGCAGCTAAGCCTGTCACGCTCCTGATGTGCAGTTTGCCAAGCAATGCGTGAGCGTACTGACATCACCAAAAGCGCAACCTTCCAACGTCCCCTAGGCTCAAAAATTACCATTACATGGGAATAATATGATTTAGATCGGGGGTCGTAATGCTTTTACCTAGCTAATATAGACTAGAGATTTTAGAGATACGACAGTATGTTGGGAAAACGTGCCAGTCCCCAAAGGGGGAGGACGCTGCGGAGACCACCTGCTACCCGGAGGGGGAGACTTGATGGTAAGAAAGCATATGGACTAGCCCTATTGAGGGGGAGTGCTACATATGATAAGCTGGTTAGCGGTTAGGGAAGACATGGGTCCGCCTGAATAGGGGGAACACACCATGGTGGATAATGCATATGGCATCACCTAGACAGGGGAATGCACATAGCTGGCACCGAACCTCAGTATGCGGGTAGACCAGATGGGCATACCAGACTACACACTGAGCCAAGCACTTGACTCCTCCGCTGAGTCAGGTGCTGGGGGCCTCGGAGGAATTCTCTAGGGTTCACCTGAAAAGGGAAACTTACTTGTAGAATAGAAAATGCGCACGCATCTCCGGGTTAGGGAGCCTGGAGCAGCAAACGTTTATTGACACCGAGCTTAATTTCCTCTCGATTGACTGGGGTAACCAGTAACCAGGAGGAAAGTGACTCCACTCGAGAAATAATCTCGATAATGTGTTAGGTGTCGCCCAGCCAGCAGCTCGACATGATCTGTTAAGAGGCGCTGTGTACTCACGCCGAAAAGGAGGCACCGCTTATTATTATTATATTATTAAGTGTGCTCTCTCTCCCGGGGGACACAGCTCGCCCTGGCACATGAAGCGAGGGTGATGGCATAAATTAAAAAATGGACCAACCTCTATTTTAATACAGCACTTCCCTTCTGCTGATCATAACAGAAAAGAGCTGCGTATGCTTACATGTCACGTTAAGCGCAGTGCGCGGACATAGCAATGAAAAGGCTGAGTCTGCCTCCTCCGCAGGCAGCGCTTGCAGGCTCACCACCTAATAAAAAAAAAGGGTGGTAGAAGCCTTGGCACAAGGTGAACCGAGGTCTCAGGTAAACGTGAGAGTAGGTCGGTCCAATTACTGGCACAATTCGCTGACCGAAAATGCCACCGGAATCTTAACCCTCCTGATACTAGCGCGATCAGCAGAGCTGCCTAAAGGGACAGAACGTATATATACTGATCGAGTGGCTCAACGGACCTAATCATAACTGCTGGGGCTAGACAGATCCCAAGAGGGTGAGAGAGGGGGCGGGGATGGATTATCATCACGCGCAACGCGCCTCTGAGAAACCAGCTGAAGAGGTTATGCTTTCCCAGCGCGCTACCATCCGCATTAAAAACGCGGATGATCACACGCCAAATCCTCAGTGTGGAGGGAGACAGCCAGCGCTCCAGCTATCCTGAAGGAAGAAAACACAACACTAATCTGGCATGTCCGGGGGTTTTCTCAGAGAGAATTCCCACACAACGAATAGACTCCACTGCAGAACATAGGCATACCTAATAAGGCGCTCTAGCCTGTAGTGACGGTGTTAACTATCACACTGATAAGTCACCTAAGTCCACCGCGCTCTGTCTGGAAACCATCCAAAGAGGCTTCAGAGCCCTGCACGGGTGCCAGGGGGTGCCCGTCCCAGAAAAAGGAAGTGCTTTTTCCGGGGAATTCATCAGGGAGGGCCATCACGAGGAGTGTGAGTTCTGAAAACTCGGGTCCGGTTGGGCCAGAGAGGCGCAACGAGCAAGACCAGCTCCTCGTCTCCCCAACTTTGCACAGTGTAAGTAGTGTCTGTGCGAGCAGGCTCACTGGGGAAAGAACGCATATTGCGTAACCCGGGGCCAGCTGAGAGCCAGCGCCTTTGTGCAGAGCAGAAAAGGCAGCCAGCGAAGGGCCGCTCGGGAGAAACAGCAGGATGACCTGGGCTTCTCTGAAGCGTGCCCATAACAGCTGGGACGTGCCGGGGTGGAGTCTCCGTTCTCCTGAAACATAGCAGTCCTGAGAGCTTGTAGCTGGCATGGAGAGCTTGTACAGGATATGAACGGCGCGCAGCTATTTAGCCGCAAGACTCCGGAGGAGCGGATGGCGAGCGAACTGAGACATGCTGAGGTGGCGAACACCGCCCAAACGGTTGATGTATGCCATCGCAGCCGTGCTGGCCGTCCTAACCAACACGCGTTTCCCATCTCGCTTCGGTAGTGACCGGCGGAGAGTGAAAAACAATGCCAACAGCTCCAGGCAGTTGAAATGCCAATGCAACCTGGGTCCGGTTTACAAACCTGCAGCTGCATGCTCGATACACACAGCCCGCCAGCCCATACTGGAAGCATCTGTCAAGATGACAGCATAACTGGATACTTGTTCTAAGGGCACTCAGGCCCGTAGAAGGCAAGATCCATCCAGGGGCTGAAGGTGCGGAGACACAGCGTGGTGACGTAAACCCGGTGCCTCTCCGCGTGCCATGCCCATCTGGGGACCCGATCGCGAAGCCAGCGCTGAATTAGTCTCATATGAACAATTGAGCAGCGTGATAGCGGCTACAAAATGTCATATGCCCCAGGAGCCTCTGAATAATTTCAGTGAGACCAATATAACTGCCGAATTAATCAGACAGGACAGCGCTAGCCCAGCTCGCTAAGAGTGCACCGTGATGCAGACCGAGTCCAGCTCCAACCCGAGATGAGAGAAGCTCTGCCCGGTGGAGAGCCCGCTCATACTCGGTTGACCCAAAACCCAAACAGGCTGAGGTGCCGGAGCACCAGGTCCCTGTGCATAATCGATCAGTTCAGAGATCTAAAAATAGTCAATGAATAATCAAAAAATGCAGATGCGCGTGCGCTAAAGACGCACAGGGCATCCTCCACGCATGGAAACAGGGACAGCCCGAATGGGAGGACTGTTGCCAACATGTTCGGCCCCCCGTCGAACACCGGAAAAATCACAGTATAAGGAGGGAGAGAGCGAGACATGGAGCGAGCGTCCTTCAGGTCTATAGCTGCAACCAATCCCACGGACGGACGCACTGGGGGATGCGTTTCTGCATGAGCATCTTGATAGACATCCTGAACAGATGACAGATCAAAACACGCAGTAGGATTGGTATAACCCACCGCTTTCTGGATACGATGAAGGGGGGCGTAACCCGCTCTTCATCTCGTCTGGAGGACTGGCTTGATTATATCCTTCGCCAGGAGGATAATAATCTTCTCACGCGAGACAGGGAGTGGCATAGCGATGATCACTTAAATACACACTCGTGCACTCGGGAGGCCAACAGCGAATTGAAACGCATAGCCGAGTCTGACCGTCCCCCTGAGCTACTGCACGGGCTGAGCAGCGCTAACCAGACTGACAGAGCCCGCTAACTAGCAGCATACCCGGAACGATCGGTGACGTACCCGCGGAGGGGCAGCTTCGGGATGGGGAGTGCTCATCCCGGGAAGCAGAGCGTCCCGAGGAAGAGGTGAAAATAAGAGATTGACTCTTACCTTACTCCCAGGATCCCGCGGAGTGGCTGGAGGTGCGAGAAAGGAGCTCATCCTCTGGCGCCCTCAAGCCTGTGGCGAAATGCACCAAAGCTGAGAGCTGGAAGGCAGTGCGTCCCATGCTGGCAGCAATTGGGCTTCCACACCCAGAGGGAGGAAAAGCCGCTCTTTTCGGATCGCTACTCATTATACATTCGCGGGGGAGCCCCGGCCTCCACCGGGGAAAGAACGGTTCTCCTCCTCTCCAAGTGGCCCGCCTCAGGTTCGCTTCGCAGTCCAGTTATTGGACTTAACGGCGACCTGTGACGGGAGCGTCAACTCCCCGCGGGCGGGAAGAGCGCACTCGGCGAGGAGCAGCCAGCGCGGACAGGTCTGATGGGGAGAGCCCACCAAGAGATGACCTGCTCCATCGCGCACGGCTGATCTTTCACCACTGAGGATTCCTGGGTAAAATCCCCGATGGTGTCGCCGAGAAGGCCTGCCTGGGATATGGGCACACTAAGAAAGCGTACTTTGTCAGCGCGGCGCATATCTACAGGGCAAGCCAGGGTGGCATTTCCGGACCACTATGTGGCCATCGTCTTCCCCAGGGCACGGACGGCCGACTTGAATGTCATGAGAGCATAGTCGATCGCCGTGAGATGCTTACGCATAAGCCTGGGGAAGAACCGCCCCTGTGCAGCACAGCCAGGAGGCCGTGGGGCACGGCAGAAGCGGCATGGCCCGCAGCGGTGTGGGCTCTGGCCTTGATAGACACAGATAACCCACCCGCCTTAGACGGGGGTCTCAGCTTACCCCTCCAGGTGGCGGCGCCCACCACCTGAGGAAATAGCTTCGTACCCACTGGCCGCCTCGCCATTAAGGGAGGTGAAGGCGGAAACACACGTGAACCGGGCAGAGAAAAACGCCCTCTATGCCAGCGTGTGCTCACTGTGCGCCCCTGGGAAGAAGGGGACGGGGGCTGGAAGATTAATCTTAGAACAGCCCGCACGTCACACCCTCTAGTCGGTCCGGCGGTGGGACTGGGGGACAAGCCATCTCCAGCCGCACCGCCGAAACAGCCCAGGAAGCGCAACTGTTATGTCTGATTCGAGAACCGTGACTGCGCATTGCACCCCGTGAGATGGAAGCGAGCCAAGTCTGTCATCTGAGCATAACAGCTCGCCCTCCGATGTCGCGATGGATCTTTGATTTCCGGTGTCATCAGGCGGAGGCGCGGGCATCCCGGGGGATGAACCGTACAACCGCCCGAAGCTTGGATGGGGCACGCTGTGAAGGAGTGGGGGGTCCGCGGGCCCGGGGGCGACGGATAAACCCCCACTGTGATCCTCAGATCTGCCCGCGTGCTAACCGCTTTCACGGGGAGCAACGGGGGTGGCCGAAGCCGCGATCTCAGCAATGCAACAACCACGCCCTCGCAGTGAGAGCATGAAAGAGCTTGAAAAAGATGTGTTGATTGACTGTGTTGCTCTCTTAGGAAAATCTCTTTTAGATCACCAGCGAAACGCCCGGAGGACGGGAAACCCAGCCCGCCACTCGCACGTCTTCTTTCCGCACTGGTGAAGTTAAGGCTTTCTTCTCTGGAAGTCAGCTCAGCAGAAGTTGTTCAGCTCACGATCGGCTCTGAAGCAACAATTCTGAGGATCTGACTCCAGCAGCTGGCTTATATAGCCCTGATGAGCTCATCAGTCTCAGCTGTGGAGCTCTGCTCCGCCAACTCAATTGGCATTTCATTGGCCCGTTTTCTTATCATCAGAAGCGATTGGTTGTCTGAAGTACTCCCAAAAGTCTGTTTTACAGACACACGTTGGAGTTCCCTATGAAGGGGAAATGGATGGTTGATTGAACAAATGGATGGATTGATGAATAATGGATGGACGGATGAGAAGATAGATGAATGAATGAAAAATGGAGGGAGGACAGATGGAAAGACAAACACACGGGTAGATTAATAAATAGATGCATGGATGGATGAATGGATAAAGGGGTCTATGAATGGAAGAAAGTTTGCATAGCTAGTGCCAAGATATTTGGATAGATAAATGGATAGTCAAATGGATGAATGATTGAACAAATGGATGGATTGATGAATGACGAATGGATTGATGAGAGGATAGATGAATGGATAAAAAAATGGAGGGTGGATGGATGGACGGACAGACAAACACTTTGATGGATAGATAAAGAGATGTATGTATGGATGGATGAATAAAGGAGTTAATGAATGGATAGAAGGTTGCATAGCTAAATGGACAGATAAATGAATAGTCAAATGGATGGATGATTGAACAAATGGATGATCAATGATTAATGGATGAGTGGATAGATGAATGGATTAAAAATTGAGGGAGGATGGATGGACAAACACATTGGTTGCATAGCTGGATGCAAGGATAGATGGATGGATAGATAAATGGGTAGTCAAATGGATGGATGAGTGGATAGATGAAAAATGGATGGATGACGAATGGACATACTGACAAACACATGGGTGGATTAATTAAATAGATGCATGTATGGATGGATGAATGAATGGGGCAATGAATGAACGGAAGGTTGCACAGCTGCATGCAAAGATAAATGGGTGGATAGATATATGGATGAAAAGTGGAGGGAGGATGAATGGACGGCCAAATACAATGGATGGATAGATGGATGAAGGGGTCAATGAATGGACGGAAGGTTGCATAACTGGATGCAAAGATAGATGGATAGATAAATGGATGGATGGTTAAACAAATGGATGGATTGATGAATGATGGATGGATGGATGAGTGGATAGATGAATGGATGAAAAATGGAGGATGGATGGACAGACCGACAAATACATTGGTGAATTAATAAATAGATGGATGTATGGATGGATGGATGGATGAGAGGGTCGATGCTTGGATGGAAGGTTGCGTCGCTGGATGCCAAGATAGATGCATGGATAGATAAACAGATAGTTAAATGGATAGATGATTGAACAAATGGATAAATGATGGATGGATAAAAATTTGAGGGAGGATGGGTGGACAGACAAAAACATGGGTGGAATAATAAATAGATGCATGGATGGATAGATGGATGGATGAAGGGGTCAATGAATGGATGAAAGTTTGCATAGCTGGTGCCAGTCAAATGGATGGATGATTGAACAAATGGATGGATTGATGAATGATGGATGGATAGATGAGAGGATAGATGAATGAATGAAAAATGGAGGATGAATGGACAGACAAACGCATGGGTGGATTGATAAATAGATGGATATATAGATGGAAAGATGAATGAAGGGATGGATGGACAAACAAACACATAGGTGGATTAAATAGATTGGGAATGGATTGATGGATGAATAGATGGATACATGGATGGAAGGATAAGTAGACAAACAGAATCAGATTTGTTGTTAGTAGCAATTTGTTTTTCCTTAAAACACATTATTTTCCTGCAATGCAAAACCCCAATTAGCCAGATTTCTTATTAGGCAGAGTTCAGATTGGAGCTTAAAGCCCAATTAAACGTGCTTCGCCTTTTCACAATGATCTGCACACTTTAGTACACACCACAACAACAGTTCCACAGAATTAATGATATGCCCATGTGTTTCCCTGAAACCTTTTTATTAAGCCTGATATTATTAGATGAACAGTATTTGTTTGTGATTGTGAGAGTAGGAGAGCTAGTGTTACCAGAAAGCAACATTAAACACCTTTTTTTGTGTGTGATATGATGCATAGCATGTAGAGGAACTTATTTAATAAGAATTTGTTTGATGTTGAAGTAGACAAGTTGATTTGCGCATGTCTTAAATCATTGAGGCATAGAGCATGAGTGTGAATCTGGCTCACGTTTCCATTTGAAAGGACAAAAAAAAAAAAAAAGTAATTGGCTTTTGTGATTAAAGAAAAATTAGCTACTAGCACCATAGGCATTATAACCCAACAGTCATAATAGGCCAACATTTACCGGGCTGCCTGGGTGAAAATGAAACTAAACACAATTATATCTGGCCACATAGAGGCCGTTCACCTAAAACATGGTTTAATTAAGGTGTGAAGTAAAGTATTAAATCCATTTGCTTCTTAGCAGTAAAATTCACCTTATTAAGATTCGAGGAGTAATGATTTTATGCTCCATGTGCGTGACCACACCGTCTTACGACATGCAGAGGGTAGTGCCAATAGCTTTCATTAAAGAACTGTTCTTTCAAAGGTCTACTAAAAAAAGTTAGCTTACATTTACTGAGGTTAGATGTGGTTGTGAGCTGATCCCTATTATTATACACGCACTGGCCACTTTACACCTGTCCGACTGCTTGTTAGTGCAAGTTTCTAATCAGCCAATCACATGGCAGCAATTCAATGCATTTAGGTATGTAGACATGGTCAAGATGCTCTACTGCAGTTCAAACCGAACATCAGAATGGGGAAGAAAGGTGATTTAAGTGACTGCACTTGGCATGGTTGTTGTTGCCAGACAGACTGGTCTGAGAATTTCAGAGACTGCTGATCTACTGGGATTCTCACACACAACCATCTCTAGGGTTTACAGAGAATTGTCTGAAAAAGAGAAAATTTCTAGTGAGCGGCAGGTCTGTGGGAGACAGAGGAGAATGGCCAGGCTGGTTTGAGCGGATAGAAAGGCAACAGTAACTTAAATAACCACTCGTTACAACCGAGGTATGCAGAAGAGCATCTCTGAATGCACAACACGTCCAACCTTGAGGCGGATGGGCTACAGCAACAGAAGACCACACCGGGTGCCACTCCTGTCAGCTAACAACAGGAAACTGAGGCTACAATTCGCACAGGCTCACCAAAATTGGACAATAGAAGATTGGAAAAATGTTGCCTGATCTGATGATTCTCGATTTCTGCTGCGACATTCAGATGGTAGGGTCAGAATTTGGTGTCATCAACATGAAAGCATGGATCCATCCTGCCTTGTATCAACAGTTCAGGCTCGTGGTGTAATGGTGTGGGGGATATTTTCTTGGCAAACTTTGGGTTCATTAGTACCAATTGAGCATCGTGTCAACGCCACAGCCTACCTGAGTATTGTTGCTGACCATGTCCACCTCTTTATGACCACAGTGTACCCATCTTCTGATGGTTACTTCCAGCAGGATATACGTGCAATTTCATAAAGCACAAATCTACTCAGACTGGTTTATTTAAAATGACAATGAGTTCACTGTACTCAAATGGCCTCCACAGTCACCAGAGCTCAATCCAATAGAGTATCTTTGGGATTCTGACAAATCTGCAGCAACTGCGTGATGCTATCATGTCAATATGGACCAAAATCTCTGAGGAATATTTCCAGTAGCATGTTGATTCTATGCCACAAAGGATTAAGGCAGTTCTGAAGGCAAAAAGGCATCCAACCAGGTACAAGTAAGGTGTGATAGATAAACAGATGGATAGATAAATGGATAAACTAAGAGATTGATGGATCGGCAATACATAGATGGATGGATTAAAGGATTGATGAATGCATAGATCAATGGACTAATAGCCAACAGATAGATGGAGAGATGGATAGAACAAAAACAAATGGATGAAATATGTTTAATTATTAAGTAACTTGCTTCTGAAAGTCTGGTCTTTATGTCAGCTTGGTCAAAGCAGCAGTTTTAAGAGAAGTTAACTTACATTTACTGAGGTCAGAAGAGTTTTCCAGCTCCTCCCTACATCCTCATAGATACTCATTAAATATTGATTGTGTTTTTGTTTGCAGAACTTGGGAAGTTATAGCCTAATCATGCCTCAAACAAGCACTCTGGCTCTTGGCTTTACCCGGTGGGATTCACCCTCTGAAATATCACACAGCCTTTGGCCTGGAATTCATGCACATGCATCATAATTGAGGCAAGACGGCCAAAAATAATGGACATAATGGATCCTTATAGAGGTATGTGGGACTTTTCAATTCAGGCAAGGATACGCCCTCTTATTTGAAGACCACTGCAGATTGCAATAAATAGAAATGCATTTATTAATATGAAGGATTTTGATGCGGTTTATGGATTGGCTTAATTAAAATGTTAATTTTATGGTAATGGTCTCTCTACATTTCGGGTCTTGACATTTTCCTGCGGCAGTAGATTCATCTCATAAAAAAACAAAGTTCCGGCCCTCAGATATGATTTCGCCCCTATGTCATAAACAGAATAGATCACCTGTGCTCTGCTTGCTAAAAGGTTCAACAGATATTGAACCAAACTGGAAAGATAGTGTGTGGTGAATGAATAATAATGTGCTGATGTTATCAAAGTTATTGCAGAGGGATGGGGGATCCCCAAAACAACAGAAGACCGAATGTAAACATTTGATCACATTTCTTGAATACAGAGTTTTGCAAGCAGTGATTCATCTGAGAGAAAAAGGCAAAATAATTATCTTAATTATTCTTTTTTTATTTCTAGTTTAATTATCTAAACATCATTAGAAAATATAGACATATAATAATTTAAAAAAGCTTTAGAAGAAAAAATAGATA
>CAIGQZ010030835.1:0-16935 GCA_903798205.1 Danio tinwini | reverse complement strand
GTGTGTGTGTGTGTGTGTGTGTGTGTGTGTGTGTGTGTGTGTAATATCTATGTATATAAATGTGTAATGTCTATGTAACAAATTAGTTTTTATAGTTTTGTTTCTATGTATGTGTGTATCACACCATAATTCATAATACACACATCAAAACGAAATTTTATTTTGCATGATTGATTTATCTTAGCCCAGCATTATATATCATTTATTCATTCGTTTTTTTTTTTTACTTAGTCCCTTTATTAATCAGGGGTCGCCACAGCGGAATGAACCGCTAGCTTATCCAGCATATGTTTTACAAAGGGGATGCCCTTATAGCTGCAACCCATCACTGGGAAACACCCATACACTCTCATTCACACACATACACTACGGACAATTTAGCTTACCCAATTCACCTATAGCACATGTCTTTGGACTGTTGGGGAAATCGGAGCACCCGGAGGAAACCCACGCCAACACGGGGAGAACATGCAAACTCCACACAGAAATGCCAACTGACCCAGCCGAGGCTTGAACCAGCGACCTTCTTGCTGTGAGGGGCTACCCACTGCATCGCCACTAACATGTATAAGCTCAATTATTTTAACATGTATATTTAGCATAACTAAGCGTTTTTTTTTTTCCTTTTAAATTACACATTTTTTTCCATCATTATATTTGCTGAATCAGCATGTGCAGAATTTCTGTAAAAGATCTGATGACCATATATTTCAAGAGGAAGTGGTTTTCTTGTCTAGGTTACTAATGTGCAAAATCTGCTGACAACATCCCAAAAATGTCATCTAATGTCACTGCAATCCCAGCAGAGTTTTCAGTTACTAGTTTTGAGTTATTCATACTGTTCTGACCCCGTGTGACTCTTTCCTGCAGACAACAGGACAGACGTGCCTCTGCCTGAACTACTAGTAACAGTCGGGAGGCTTTTCCTCTGTTTGTATCCAAGTTTCAGATGTTTTATCTGATAGCGGGATTACGCCAGGCACATCTGAGTGAATGGATTCACTTCACTTGTGTTTGCATGCTGTCTCTCTTGTGGACTCTTGGCAGGAAAAAGTCATTCTGCAAAAAAAAGTTTCAGGATGGCGTAGTAGCATTTGCATCTCCGAGCAGATGGACGGTGCGTCATTGGCTCAGGCTGTGTAAATATATACTGTAAATGTGTATGTGTGTGGGTGGATGTCAATACATGAATGACACGTGGTTACATTTTGTGGTTCAGCTTAATATAAGGCATAATCCCATTTGTTTTTCTCCATAGAGAAGCAGACTCAAGAAAATACGAACATTGGTTATGAACATAAAATTAATGTTCTAATCTAAAGAACCCATGATAAACAACTTAAAGGCTAGAAATAGATTAGAGTGGTCTTTGAATAGATTGCATAGATTAAAGTGGTCTTTGCTGAATCTGATGGGCATTCAATATTCACTGTCTTGTACGACTAAATCAATGACATGGTTACATTTTGTTGTTGAGCTTAATAAACTGCAAATTTAAATTGTTTTTATAATAGACAAGTTGACTCAAGAAATGAAGTACATGCTTCATGAACATAAAACCAGTGTTCAAATCTGAAGAACCCATAATAAGCCACTTTTGAACCTTGAACAGTAATAAAACAAGTGATGTTTGCTAAATCCGGGGGCTGTAAAAAAAAAAAAAACAGTGAAGAGCCTTTATTTTCCAGTGTCTGTAGGAAGCTTCGGTTCATCCAAGAAAAGTAAAAGTCCAGTTTATTGAAAACAATAGGAGCTTTCACATCACAATTTTGAGGTATTTTTAGTTGACCTTTGCTTGTTTTTCATTTTGACATTTGCTTATCCGTATTTTGGAACTACTCTAGCAAGACTGTAGTTCTTTATGCCGCATATGCAGAGGAATGTAGCATTTAAACTAATGTGGGGAATGACAGGCCTGTTGTGAATATTGCATAATTATCATTAGACAAAGAGAGATGACATTACCATCAGATAAATGAAAAATGACAAGGTGAGTCAATGATAACATGAGAAAAGGAAGAGTTGAATAAGTGCTTGAAAGTGTAGTTCACCTCCCAAAAGTCTGTGCTGGCATTTACACATTCTCATGTCAAACCCTGCTTTTTTCTATGAAATGTAAAGGTGTATCAGCCTGTCTGTAAGATTTGTAATTGAAGCTTCTGAATGCTGTATTTATTTTTTATCTATAAACAAGCTTCTTCTTTTTCTTTCGGCTGTTGCTGAAAGTGCTACATTAGGAGTCTCCACAGCAAATCATCTGCTTCTATACCTATATTCTGCATTCTCTTCCCTCTCACCCACTAACTTCCTGTCCACATTTATCACATCCATAAGTCTCCTCTTTGCCTCCTGCCTGGCAGCTCTAGTCCTAGCATCCTCCAATCAATATTTTCACAATCCGTTTTTTGTATGTCCAAACCATGTCAGTCTTGTCTCTCTAAGTTTCTTCTTGAAACATCCAACATGAGCTGTCCCTCTGATGTGCTCGTTTTTTAATCTTGTCTAACCTCATCACTCCCAAAGAAAAGCTCAATATCTTCATCTCTGCTTCATCCAGCTCCTGCCTCCTGTCTCTTCATTAGTGTGATTGTTTCTAAACTATACAACATAGATGGTCTCTTCACAGTCACACTATACCCTTAAATTCTCCTGACACTTTTTTCCACCTATTTTCAGCCTGTCTGCACTCTCTTCTTCACTTCTTTATCACACTCTCAATTACTCTAGACTGTTTACTGTAAGTGCTAAGTACTTAAGGACATCTGCAAACATCATTGTTCAAGGAAATTCTTCTCTCACCTCCTCTGTCAACTGGCTCATCACCATAGCAAACAAGAACTATTTACTTTACTTTATCTACTGTATACACATTCATTCATTCATTCATTTTCTTTTCAGCTTAGTCCCTTTATTAATCTGGGGTCGTCACAGCGGAATGAACCGTCAACTTATCCAGCATATGTTTTATGCAGCGGATCCCCTTCCATCTGCAACCCATCACTGGGAAAGATCTATACACACACACACACACACACACACACACACACACACACACACACACACACACACACACACACACACACACACACACACACTACGGTCAATTTTAGCATACCTAATTCACCTATCCCACATGTCTTTGGACTTCTGGGGAAAACCGGTGCACCCAGAGGAAACCCACGCGAACACAAGGAGAACATGCAAACTCCACACAGAAATGCCAACTGACCCAGGCGAGGCTCGAACCAGCGCCACCAGTGTGCAGCATCCACTTGGATAATGTGACTGCAGCCACAGGATAATGGCGCCAGTGCACTCACCACACACCAGCTATTGGTGTAGTGGAGAGACAGTGATACAGCCAATTCAGTGTATGGGGATAATTGGGAGGCCATGATGGGAAGGGCCGATGGACCAGACCAGGACACCGGTGTTACACCCCTACTCTTTACAAGAAGTGCCATGGGATTTTTAATGACCACAGAAAGTCAGGACCTTGGTTTAACATCTCATCCGAAACATGGAGCTCACTGACAGTTAGGGGTGTCAAAATTATTTGTTTCTTTGGTGCACCGCGTTGCAGACGTGGACAATTCGGTATCGGTTCAGTAATAATCATAACCGGTTATTATGTACTGACGTCATTTATCTCATATGCGCTATGTCGCCGTAGCTCACTATGGAGAGGGATGCAAGCGCGAGTATTTACAACGCTCCAACTACTTAAATATGCAAAAAAATGTGCACAATTTCACTGCGAGCGTGTGTGTGTGTGTGTGTGTGTGTGTGGCTGTGTGCTAGACAGTCTTTCACTGACACAGCAGAAGCCCCTATTTCAATGTGATTGAGAGAATGAAAGTAAACTCCATTTCTCTCTTTCTCTCTCTCTTACTGTGGCCCATTTGATCTGCTGGCGTAACTTTTCCTCTACTTTCGGTTGTTACAATGATAATTCTGCAGAGTTTTCTCCTCCGTGTCTATCATGGATCAGCTGTGATCGCTGCTGCCATTTATCAGTGTCACTCATCTGTGAAGAGCGCCGGCCCGTAAGAGCCAATCACAGCCCTTTCTGTTGAGGGCGAGACCAATCATAGGGGTGTAAGAACGAACCTGGTAGGCTCAGGCGAGCAGGAAATTTATATTTGTTTATTTGCTATAAATCCCTGTGTCGTTTTAAGGTACAGTTTATATATCTGACTGTTTGTATTAAAGGACAAAATTGTTTTACAAATAGTATATAAATCTAAATCTATTTATACATTTTAATACAAGAATTGCTGTGCTGTGAAGAAAATATGATGCACCGAGATATCAAATTGAACCGAATCGATGGCATGATAATCGTAACCGAACCGAACCGTGAGACCAGTGTAGGTTCACACCTCTACTGACAGTATAGTGTCCCCTTCACTATACTGGGGCATTATGACTCAGACAGACCACAGGCTGAGCACCTTCTGCTGGCCTCACTAACACTACTTCCAACAGCAACCTAGTTTTCCCATGTGACCTTCCATCCAGGTACTAACCAGGCTCAGCCCTGCTTAGCTTCAGTGAGCAACCGGTCTTGGGCTGCAGGGTGATATGGCTGTGGATTTTTAAATAATTATTTAAGTAATTATTTTCTAATTGTTTTCCTCCTGTCAGTAGAATGCAAGACCTACTGTGATGATCGTTGAGTTACTGAACCAGATCTTTATTTTTTTAGCTGGTATAAACAATCCAGTTCCCAGATCAACCGAAATGATTTGTTGACTCAATGATTCACAGCAATTCTCCAGTTAACAACTCAGACTTTTATTTAACATTGACGTCAACCTGTTTCTTAAACAAAGCTACTAGTAGGCATTTTATCATCATGTTGGGAGGAGTTTGACAGCTGTGGTCCCTCTGAACTGTCATGACTAAGAGATTTTACAAAATATGTAATTTTGTACTCTGAAAAAGAATGTCATACTGGTTTGGAAGAAATACTGACACAAATGCCCAAAGATCACACAAACACATTTTTGTGTATCCCTCTAAACTTTATCAAAAAAAAAGTAAAAGTAATTGAGGAAGGTACATCAGTAGTTCACAGGTAGATCAGAAAGGCAGAAATGGACAATTAGTCCGTGAAAGCGTCAGCTGTAGAGAAGGAAAGTGAGAGAGTGTGTATTTTTAAAAGGCTGGTTGGGTGGAGTTCTGTGGCCTCTTGCCCTTCACCGTAACACCACTCCACTATTTATACCCAAATGCCACCCAGCCCAAATAAGGGGGTTTGGATACATAGCAGCTGAGTTTGATATGCTTTCGGGTAAATTATTTTGCATATCTGAGCCTAATGGTTGTGTGTGTGTGAGAGAGAGCATGCAAATGTGAGTGTGTGTCGCAGTCTGTGTTGCTTAGCGTGTGTTTTTCACAAACCATTCCTGACATTCCTGGCAGTGGAGTACAGTCTGTTCAGTGTGTCCTCCCCCAGCACAAGTGTTTTCGGGGGAGAACGTGGCTGCTGAAACCAGAGCCCTTTTTCAGCACAGCCTCTGAACACAAATTCTGATACGAATGTCCGACCTGGAGTATCTTTCCATCTCAGACGGCTTGGAAAAATGAGATGTTCAATGGAGAAGTGTTTCCAATGTGGCTGTTCTGTGACTTCTGATCCATAACCACAGCATAGCTTCCATGAAACATGTGAAGGTTTGCGTTAGTCCACCGCGAACCCGACTGAACACTATCAGAAATTTTGTAGTGAATATGTCTGAAGCCCTGTGGCTTTAGCAATGTGGAAAACATGGATTGCATAATGCAGTCATAAAAAAAGAAATTACTTTATAACATTGAATGTCATGGAATTTGGCACATTTTGGAAGAAGAGATCAAAAGATGTGTTGTACAACTAATCCAGTAGTGATATGGACTTGTATGTGTGTAAATTTTAATACATCTTTGTATATATTTGAAAATATTTAAGCATCTGTTGCCGATAGACATCACAATGCTGAGCCGGCATCGTGATACTCTGCCTCACCACCGTTGCAGCAGCAACCAGCTCACGAAAAATAAACCCGGCCCTGTTTACACTAATACGTCTTAGTTTTACAATGGCATTTTAGAAAGAAAACGATCCACATCCACACTGGCGTTTCACCTAGCATTCCAGAAAATGCCTCCTTCCACACTATAACGCTGAACACGCACATCACATGACCACACACACACACACACTCTGTCATGCACTGCAGCGTATGTGCGCGTCTGAGCTCTAGTAGTCAGCGGGTGCTTTGAGCACAAAACCCCAGAGAGCAGTGCACATCGGACAGTTTATCAAGGATGTACCACTGGATAGCATCTCACTATAGTTGTTAAATGTGATATTTAATTAATCTTGTCTCGAATCTATCAGGTAACGTGTCACAACGTCAGTACACTGCTTTAATCTTTTGCTTACACGCTTGTACTTAGTAATTTTAGCAAAACCCTTGGATACTATTGATTGGTTCTTGTTGGTTGTGCACCTTTTTTACCAACCAAGTTTGTTGGCACCATTATAACGACACCAATCACTCTGCCTATTCATGCCAGAGTCCTGCAAAAAAAGTGATTGACAGGTGTTAATTGGTGTGTAACTTATTTTTATTTATTTATGATTTAGTTATGGGTAAAACAAACCAATTAATTATTCATAAATAATTAATTCTCCGTTGCCTACGACGACGATGCCATCGTCCATTGCAATGTTTTACATTAGATATCGTACAATGCTAAATTGGATGACATCGCCCAACCCTACTGGACACTTGTGTTTTGAACGTGTAATGTTTTATGTCTTATCCTTTTATGCTGCCAGTTTGTTGTTGTTACTGTATGTAAGTTTTTGTGTGGCACTGTGTTATGAATAAGGACTTTTGACTGCAAAATTAATCTACATTTTGGTATAAATAAAGTAACCTAACCTACGTTCTACAATAGAATGTAATTCTCTAAACAAAATTCAAGTAAATAAATTATTATGACTTTAAAAAATAATAATTGTCCTTTTTTTTCATGTGGCATCACAGTGGCGTAGTGGGTAGCACGATCACCTCACAGCAAGAAGGTCGCTGGTTCGAGCCTCAACTGGGTCAGTTGGAATTTCTGTGTGGAGTTTGCATGTTCTCCTTGTGTTCAAGTGGGTTTTCTCCGGGTGCTTCGGTTTCCCCCACAAGTCCATTGGACCAAGATAGACCAAGATGGCGGCGCGTACACATCGCGAGGCTCGGCGTCTCTCCAGTTTCTGCAATTTTGCAGTATTTTTCCTGCTCATTTCGGGTCTGTTTGTGCAGAACAGTAATGCCTTTACATCGTACACCCGACAGGAGATCTTGGATATTGGTTTGTGCATTTCGGACAGTTTTATCAGCAATCTACGACTCATCCCAGAGATCGCCAGGACACCCGAGGCTGAGCGCTCCGTCCGGCCGGGCAGGAGTGCTCGAAGACGGCGACGCGAACGTAAACAAAGGCGGGGGAAGCGCGGCGGGCTTAGAGCTAAGCTAAAGCTAACACCACACCGGCTCTCTTTACCCAGCATCTTCCTCGCCAATGTACGGTCCCTGGTGAACAAAATGGATGAGATTAGACTGCGCATCAACCACAGCAAAAGATTATGGAACTGTAATGTCATGATTTTCACAGAAACATGGCTAAACAGCGGGATACCAGACAACGCTGTATCTTTAACTGAGCATCAGACATTCCGAGCAGACAGAGCGGCGGATGACTCCGGTAAGACCCGAGGCGGAGGATTATGCATTTATATTAACAAAGCGTGGTGCACAAACTCTGTCATCGTTGGGAGACATTGCTCTGTTAACCTGGAATTTCTGATGGTCAAATGCAGACCGTTTTATCTGCCACGGGAGTTCACCTCCACCTTTATAATCGCTGCTTACATTCCACCCGATGCTGATGCAAAGCTTGCTATGAATGAACTTCATGCAGCCATCAGCAAACAACAGACTGCTCACCCGGAGGCTGCTTTTATTGTTGCGGGGGATTTTAATCACTCAAACTTAAAGACAGTGCTCCCCAAATTCCATCAAAACATTTTCTGTCACACACGGGGAAACAAGACTTTGGACCAGGTATACACAAACATGGCTGAAGCCTATGCTGTTACCCCCCTCCCCCACCTGGGTCAATCAGATCACCTTTCTTTGTTCCTCACCCCCCGATACTCACCCCTCATCAACCGTGTGAAGCCATCAGTGAGGACCATCAAAGTGTGGCCAGCGGGGGTAGACTCCACACTCCAGGACAGGTTTCAACACACAGACTGGAGTATGTTTGCTTCCCAGGCCACATGTGGCTCTCACACAGACATTAACAGCTACACTTCCTCTGTTCTGGAATACATCAACACCACCATTGACAGTGTTACAACCCAGAAACAGATCACCACATACCCAAATCAAAAGCCATGGATGAACAAGGAGGTGCGCCTCCTGCTGAAGGCACGCAACACTGCCTTCAGATCAGGGGATGCACAGGCCTACAGCACTTCCAGGGCTAATCTGAAAAGGGGCATCAAAAAGGCCAAGCACTGCTACAAGCTAAAGCTAGAGGAGCACTTTTCCAACTCTGATCCTCGGCGCATGTGGCAGGGCATACAGGCCATCAGCAACTACAAACCCAGCCATTCCACACCCACAGCCACAAATGTCTCCTTCCTGAACGAGCTTAATGACTTTTATGCCCGCTTTGAAAGAGACAATAATGAACCCTACATCAGGATCACTTCCTCAACCGACCACTCACCCATTACACTCACCTCCTCAGAAGTCTACACCGCACTGAGTCGGATCAATGTGCGTAAGGCTGCTGGACCAGACGGTATTCCTGGGCGTGTCCTCAAAGCATGTGCAGAACAGCTCGCTGGGGTATTCACAGACATTTTCAACCTGTCCCTTAACCTAGCAGCTGTGCCAACATGCTTTAAAACCACCTCTATTGTGCCAGTGCCGAAACACTCCAGCCCAACATGCCTGAATGACTACCGCCCGGTAGCACTCACACCCATCATCATGAAGTGCTTCGAGCGGTTGGTCCTGGCACATCTGAAAGACTCTCTGCCATCCACACTGGACCCACATCAGTTTGCCTACCGTGGCAACAGGAGCACAGAAGATGCAGTCTCCATAGCACTGCACTCTGTACTCACACACCTGGACAATAAAAACACATACGCACGAATGCTGTTTGTTGACTTCAGCTCAGCATTCAACACTGTCATACCATCTAAGTTAATGATCAAACTTAGAGACCTGGATATAGACACGTCTCTCTGTAACTGGGTTATGGACTTTCTGACTAACAGACCTCAGAATGTTAGATCAGACCACATTTGCTCCACCACCGTCACACTCAACACTGGTGTACCACAGGGCTGTGTGCTGAGCCCTTTCCTCTACTCCCTTTTCACCATCGACTGTAGGCCTGTGAACAGATCCAACGCCATCATCAAATTTGCAGATGACACCACAGTGATTGGTCTAATCAGCAACAATGATGAGACTGCCTACAGGGAGGAGATACAGCATCTGGCCACGTGGTGCACCAACAATAATCTGCTCCTTAACACCGACAAGACCAAGGAGCTCATTGTGGACTTCAGGAAGGGACGAACAGGCTCACATGATCCCATCTACATCAATGAGATGGCCGTCGAGCCTGTATCATCCTTCAAGTTCCTGGGGACCCACATCTCCAAGGACCTTTCCTGGACCACCAACACCTCCAGCCTGGTCAAGAAGGCTCACCAGCGCCTATTTTTCTTAAGGCAACTTAAGAAGAACCAGCTGTCATCAGCCGTCTTGGTGAACTTCTACCGCTGCACAATAGAAAGCATCCTGACGAACTGTGTCACAGTCTGGTATGGAAGCTGCTCTGTTGCGGAGCGTAAGGCACTGCAGCGGGTGGTGAAAACTGCCCAACGCATCACAGGGACCACACTGCCAGCCATAGAGGACATCCAGAGGAAACACTGTCTGCGCCGAGCACGCAGTATTCTTAAAGATTCCTCTCACCCTGCTCACAGACTGTTTTCTCTCCTGCCTTCTGGCAGGCGCTTCAGGCTCCCCCGGACAAAAACCAGCAGACTAAAGAACAGCTTCTTCCCCAGAGCTGTCTCCCTCTTGAACTCTGCTCCCCACTGACTTTTTGCCCCCCTAATACACCCCACTCTCCTCTCCTCATAACTCAGACTCATCATAATCACTGCACTACTTAACATTTGCACATTTAAAAATTGCACATATTCATTGCACTGATTCATTTATTTGAACTGTACACACCTATTGCACATGTACATTTGTAAATTATGTACACATCCACTGTACATATACATTTGTAATTATGTTTATCTATCTGCACACTTCTGATTATTAATAGCAACCTGTACATTTATCCATCTATTGTAAATCTCTGTTCATAGCTAACACAACCTGTATATAATGTTCATAGTACATCCATTTGTAAATATCACCATAGTTTTTCTATAACTGCACTTTATAACTTATACCTGTATCCTGCACTTGCTGCTATTGCACTCCTGGTTAGACCTAAACTGCATTTCGTTTCCTTGTACTTGTACATGTGTGATGACAATAAAGTTGAATCTAATCTAATCTAATCTAATTGGGTTAGCTAAATAGTCTGTAGTGTATGTGTGAGAATGAGTGTGTATGGATGTTTCCCAGTGATGGGTTGCAGCTGGAAGGGCATCTGCTGCGTAAAATATATGCTGGATAGGTTGGCGGTTCATTCCACTGTGGCAACCCCAGATTAATAAAGGGACTAAGTCAAAGCCTTAGTTTTAAAGGACAAAAGGACATTTTTTCCATGTTTTATGAATTTGTCCTTAATGTATTTGCATAAGTTGTAAAATATTAATTCAGTTGTAAATTTATTGGATTTAGATTTTTAGTATAATATAGTTAGTATTGTAATATAGTAAAACTGTCCAAAAAAAAGGGAAAAACTGGTTAATGCTAACTAGCAGACTGTTAGACTAAAAATTCAGAACTGTGAAATAGGGCTGTGCAATTAATCGAAATTCCAGTTTCGATTTCAATTTTGGCTTCTAACGATTCTGAAAAACATTAATCGAAATAAAACGACTATTGCGTCATATATCGCCCCCTTTCCAGTTGTACACATTTGTTGCTCTGCAAAGCTGTTTCACATGAAAATTACTAAAAGCATGTACTGTAATGTAACTTTTGCAGCATGGGATGCGCAAATCATTATGCATCATTCATTGATGTACATTCTCATCATTCATGTTTTTAAAAGTGCAAAAGAGATTGCATGATGTTGTGTGTATGTGCTCAGCCTCATAGACGAGCAGAGCACACACATCTAAAGTCATCTTAATGTAAACGCATTAATGGTCAAATAAATGCAAATTTGAGTCAAAACGTGATTTTTCATATTAACCCTCATTCATGTAATAAACAAACGAGTTGAGAATCAAAAGACATGTGAAAGTGAAACCATAAATCAGAACTGTACTGCTCTTAAAGTGACAGTGCGCAATATTCCTGCTGCGCCCAGGAATGTTGTTTTATCATTATTAATCAAACAACAAAATAACTAAATCACTCACTGCTCTTGACTGAAGGACTTTTGTAATTAAAGGTTTTTTTCTTACAGTTAAGATGCTTAAAGCACAGTTTGCTTTATATTTTTATTCTATTGTATTTATTTCCCTTTCCTTATTTACAAGGAGGAAAATAACTGTATATATACAATTAAAGTCAGACTTATTAGTGGCCCTTTATATTTTCCCCCTCATTTCTGTTTAACGGAAATAATATTTGTTGTTAACCCATTTCTAAACATACTAGATTTAGTAACTCATTTCTAATAACTGATTTTGTTTTATCTTTGCTATGATGACAGTAAGTAATATTTTACTAGATATTTTTCAAGATACAAGCATTCAGCTTAAAGTGCAATTTAAAGGCTTAATTGGGGTAATTAGGCAAGTCATTGTATAACAGTAGTTTCTTCTGCAGACAATCAAATATATATATTAAGGGGGCTAATAATATTGATCTTAAAATAGGTTTAAAAATATTTAAAACAGCTTTTATTTTAGCCAAAATAAATCGAATAAGAAAGAATAAAATAAAAAATATTATAGGAAATACTGTGAAAAATTCCTTTCCCTGTAAAGCATAATTTGGGAAATATTTAAAAAAGAAAAAAATCACAGGAGGGCGAATAACTTTGACTTCAACTGTGTGTTGTTTTGAATAATCATGATAACAGTTATGACTAAAATAATTGTGATTATGATTTTTCCCATAATCGAGCAGTAATCGAACTCTAGTAGCCTATTAATAATGTTAATGCTTAATATGTATTAATTCGATTTAAAGTTTTTACCATTTCATCGAGAGTGCAGTGGCTGGTATTTAAATGTTTCTGTCATGTCACGTCGCTTTTGGCCAATTAGCTTGTCACGGTGGACACGGCAGGACACGGTGTTATACACTTCACAAATAATTACATAGTATCAACAAATTAAATTAAACATGAACTTGTGAAATGGAGAAGCACTGGAACAGTATTTTCTTGTAAAATATCCTCCACTAATCTTGCTAGTATTTAACTTCCAAAACATTTTATGGTGTGTGCTATACATAAAACATGTAATTGTCGAATAAAACTGTTTCCAAAAACATAATGCAGAAAGCAGATGACCTAGACTGACCGGAATCTCCCGTTTAAGTGGTTATATCTGCTCTGCCAGACTCTGCATCTCCACCGGGACGCCGGTTGGCATGAGAGGAGGAGCAGGATTTGAAGCTCAGACGCTTCTCTTGAGTTTAAACCACCTCAAACATGCAGGCTTGAATGCACACTGTGCCATCCTGGGGTCTGGTAAACACCTTTGGCTTCTTAGCCTGACTGTACACACATGCTGAGCCAAGCAGAGTCCTCTATTGCAGGCCAAAGTGGTTTAAAATGATATTTATGACGTATTTATGTGAGTGAATAGTTTATTTTGCACTCCATCCATCCATTTACTGTGCTTTTTAAAATTAGATATAAAGAAAAGATGGCAAGGAGCTGAGGTGTTATATTTGTTGGATAAAAAAAAAATCTGATAGTATATAAATCAAATCATAAATGTGTGTGCATTTATTTTCAGTCTCATCACTAGAATTCAGTACATGGTAAAGGAGCAGTTTCCATTACCACATGTTTAAAAACAAAGAAATTATTATTGCAACCTGTGATGGATGCTAACACGTTTTATACTCCGTCTTCACACACCACAACCACCTTATTTTTCACTGTAATGTGACAAGCCCCATTTCCCTGATCCATGTTCCTGCACTGGATTTTCTCTCTCTGTCTGGTTATTTCTGTCTTCCTGTTTTTCTTCTCTCATGGGTTTTCAAGTACATCCTCCATTTTATTCTTTTAAAACATGAATGGTATTATTTTATAGACAATTTTAGCACTTGGGCTGTACGATATTGAAAAATCTGCCATTGCAATATTTAGTTTTTCTTTGATAAATATTGCAATATATATACAGTTTCACTGGATAACTTGAAAACTGCTATTTGGAAAGAATGCATTATTTAAAATGATTGTCATAAAGATTATGTAGAGAAGTGAATCCTGTATAAAATGTAATAAACTAATCCATATTAAATACAAAAAGCAAAGATAAAAGTGAAATAAACAGTGTTTTATGGTTTTAGGGCCAGTCAAATAGTATTCAGGTACAGAATTCTAACAATCAAATGTAAAATGTCAGGCCCTAAAAACGTGCAAATGAAAAACCTTCACTCTATTTTGGTGAAACTTTGCAAAATATACACAATGTGGTCTGAACTGTTTATCCTGGTCAACTATAATCTTAACTCAACATTGTGACTATATTGGATGTGCACATTTAGATATTGATGCTGAAACGATATATTGTGCAGCCCTAATTTGCACAGCTCTTTTTATTCAATGACCAGGATATAGAGAACTAATAAAAAATAAAAAAGACTGCAAAGGCTATAAAGTCTTTTACTTAAAAGCTTTTTCTTTTTTAAAAGCAAACTACAAGAAATTACAATTCTGATACAAGAGGAAGCTCCTTGCATGATCTCACCCAGTAGCTTGTGATTAGCATTTTAACAGCAATTTAAACTTGCATTGAACTGAATTGAATTGTACAGGCAATGTTTACATTTGCAAACTAGTATGCTAGCTGCATTCTACACTCGTCAGTTTTATTAAAAACTGAGGTGATTTCTCTTAAGTGTGCTCTTACAGTTATTACATTTTTGAAGATGTTTTGTGCTGTTGTTTTTAAAAACCTTAAATGTCGAACATGTTTAATATGATGAGGGCAGCATCAAGGTCTCTATAAGCACAGTGGGAGATTTGATCTGTAATATGGATTTGATCTGTAATCTCTGTTTATTAGCAGATAATGTGGGCCAAACATTAGAACCAACCTGGAATGACATTTTTTTCTCTTTCTATGATTTCCAGGAGGGGTAAATCAGGGGTGAATTGGCTTGTAACCATAATGATTCTTGATTAAATTGATGAAAGTGATTGATTAAATCAGTTAATCACTGATTATTTGACCCTTTCATCATAAGATTCGGATTCAGAATCAGCAAGATCCTAAAAAATATATCATGGCTTCCACAATTGTATTAAAACAAACAGGAATATTTCACAATATTATGTTTTATGTATTTTCAATTTAAAAACATTACAAATCTTATCGGTCCTAATCATTGAATTATCATACTGTGGTTTCATTTATATTCCTCAAAATTGCTATATGTTGTATTTACTTTTTAAAATGCCATGCTGCTTCATGCACACTTACTTTGCTGCATAATTTTTTATTTGTGGGTCAAACACTTCTTTGAAATGCCTGAAAGGGACTTCTGCAATTCTCAGCTGTGCTAAAAGTCCTAATGAGACAGTAGAAAGTGCATGTAGTAAGCACTTTTTTCCTCCCCGGATAACTGAATTTCCTATTAGTTTAGTTAGTTTAACATTTACTATAATAAACTGGTCAAGTTTTAAAAAATTTTTGAAGTAAAAATACTAAGAAGTGTTGCAATTCTTTTTATAAGGCCAGTGTAATGAAAATTATTATTACTGTTTTCTCAGTTATGTGATGTACAAAAGCGTCATTATCCAGAAACATTCTGTTCCTCCTGGAGTATAAGTTTAGTTTTTAACACTTGCATAATCTAATGACAATGGCAGTACAACAGCTCTTTAAATTAATGAACGTTCTTACATTGCATTTGTGTCTCTTCTTAAACATTTAGTTTGGATTAAAACTTAATGGAACTAACATGTAACCTGACAAAGCATGATGTTGTTAAGTAGCTAGACATTGTGGCATATTAATTGATTGCATTATAAACCTGTGTTTTTTGCAAACCAGAAGAGTCGTTTCTTAATTTCTTTTCCTCATTGCCTAATTAACAGTTTCCTCATTTCACTCGTTGTCATTCATAGAAGCTGTTTTCCACACACATAGTAGAAATGTCTTTAAGATTTTTTTTTTGTTTTGGTTTTTGCTCTATTTGGAGTTAGTCTGGTTTTTCCTAGAGAGAAATGACAATTATTGTCATATAAAACAGCCTTGCCGCTCAAACAAGAACATCTGGAGCTGAGAGAAACGGTTCATTTTCAATCAGAGAAGTTTATTGCAGGTTTTTGGGTTTGCCACATTGATTTACTGTATGAAGTGTAGTATATTTATATATTATACTGTAGTATACATACATTTTTTGAATATCCAAACTAAAATAAACAGCTGTTGCCTTTTTTTCCTCTTTTGCTTATGTGGTTTGGATCCCAAATTTACCTTTGGTTTTATAAAAAAAAAAGACTTTATTTCTGCATAAGTCAAGCGGTTAACACAAAAATTTTGGTTTAGTGCATAACTCTTTTTTCAAATAAAGATATGCATATGCATTTGTTTAAATAACATTGTATTTAAAGACATGTACTAAAATGTTCTGTTATGCACACCTTAGTAGAAACAACTGTAAAGTGTGTATATTCTAGCTATAAAAATAATATAGGAAAAAAAATGCAAGGTACAGGACATATGCTTGTTCGTGTCTGTTTTATATATACAGTATACAGAGTGCCTCTGATGTCAGCAGTCTTTGACTTGGCCAGTTTGAGGAAATCTCCAATATAAAACGGGTTCTCTTTTGTGATGGTGCAATTTTCAACTTTATTTTCTAGAAGAATAGCCTCTATAAACATTGAAGCTCTGGTTGTCATTTTTAGTGGACATCTTTTTATTTAAACATCAGGTTTCATATCTGTATAGCACCAGCAATATCTCTGTTGTATCTTATATATTGCCCATTTCAAACAAAGACATCAATCCCACATGTTTCTCCTTTAGAGTTTCAAAAGAAATCTGAACTGTTTCTCCAACTTGTCTTAAACCTGGGTTCAGAATATACAAAATTGTTACTCATATTTAAAGTCAGATATTTCAAGAGTAGCTAAAATATTTTTTATCCATAGAAACAACTATATAGTAAAGTGCATTGTAGAAAAAAAGTTAAATGTGCCAATACTCATAGTTCTCTCATAATAAAGCCGTATTTGGCTATTACACAACCCTAATACACTGTGATATAGCCTGGTTTGTTAGTTTGTTGGATTGTTTTGCTTTCTACAATTGATCAGCTCCAGAGTTTGTTTCAGTGGAGCCGAGACCACCTCATTCAGGCGATCTCGGAGCGATTGCCTCATTCAGGCGATCTCTGAGATTGATGTGGCGTGGTTACGAGCGCAATTGTGGGATTTAAATATGCCAGACGAATCGCGCTAACTGGGTAAACGAGGTTCTGAAACAAATGTCTAGGTGTGAAAGCACCCTAAGACTGTATTTGCACACAG
>CAIGQZ010030829.1:1345500-1361573 GCA_903798205.1 Danio tinwini | reverse complement strand
TCTTCTCTTCTCTTCTCTTCTCTGCAGGGCCAGTATTGTTCAGAGGAAGATCATCTCATTCCAGGATGAGGGCTCATTCACGAAGCGGATGTGTGAGAAAGGTGAGTCTTTCATTACTCCCAGCTAGATGGTTTGGCACATTACAAGCAGCTCATCTTTGACATGTTATTTAACAGTGCATTGAGTCTTTCTCTCTTTCCCCCCAATTCCGCTTCTCATATGCCTGTTTCAGCTTGAGCTTTGGTTGTTTCACAAGCTGGATTGTTACAGCAATTCATTTCAAGAAACCAAATTAAGTTATGTCCTAGTAACTTAAGTTGAAGTTGCAGAAGGGAGTTTTTGAAAATTTGCCTGTCAGGTTTTGGAGATATATACATCACTATAAGGGGCATAAGAATAGGACATGTGTTTGGATATAACTCAGTTTTGTTAATTTGTTTAATTATTGTTCATTTATTAGTTTTCTGGAAATTAGAACTAAATTTAGAAATAGTTTTGAAACAAATCGTTGTGCTCAACAAGCAAAATTTAATATATAGGCTAATGTATGTCTTCAGTGGAGTGCGTACAACACCGTTTCTGTATCCACAAAAGTAAAGGAGTAAAGTAAATAATAAAAGTAAAGTAAAGAGGGTGAATGGAGTAGGCTCATTCTTTATCCTCATGTAGATAGTCTGTTTAACTGTTTTGTTGCTAGTGAAGCAATTTGCACCTGTAGAGTTTATGCGTTCGAGTAAAACATATACAAATAAAATGGACGAGGTGCTTTTTAAAATGAATGACGGTGAATGAAAGTCAAACCGGTGAGTCGTCTGACAAAAAAGTACCCTTCTGAATCAAATCAGCAGGATGTCATTCTGGATCTTTCACTTACTTCAAATGCACTACTGACTATGTTTGCATGGACATCTGTAATCTAGTTATTTGCCTTGATAGACAATAATATAATTAAGGTGTTTACGTGAAGTGCTTTCATGTAAGAGTTTCCTGTAATTTTGGGTGACTTTAACTGCAGTTTGGTAGTTTCACTTTCACTCATGAACATTTCATTCATGCCCCCGTGACAAACTGGAGTATTAGACGCAAATAAAGAGTAAGGACTAGTGGAAGAGTGTTATGGAATTTAAGCAAAGATGGTTGATGTTGTCCATCTACAAGATGGTGACAGACACCTCATAGTAAGTCCTTAAAGAAGAAAACTCATGATTTTTAAATACAGCTGATCATATCATTATAAAACTGTTAAGTGACTTTCTAAGACGATCTTTTTTAGCGTTTTTCCTTATCGCAACAAACAATCTGGTAGTGTTTGCGCTGCTTTGGCTTTTTGGGGTTAATTATTGTGATCTCCTTATTTCAACAGAGAAATACTGGGAGATATCTCTGTAGACTCAAGCCGTTCAGTCTTACAATCTTAAAATGTCAAGTAAAAATCACCTGTTTTGTAATCACTTTAGATATTATGCTAGAGAATCATTCAAATACTGGCTCTAAATTGACGTTGGTGAAATAGCAATGTTTTTTGCTGTTCTGACGTCAGCTGCAGATGTGAATGAGTGGCAGAATAAAGTAGTTCCTCATACAAAAGGGTTTTTAGACTCTCCATGTTTGATGTTCTTTTTTATATACATGGTTATGCCGTCAAACTGTTATATAAATATAATATCACACTCATAGTAGTGCAAAATGGCATAATATTGTCACTGGTGGGACACTGGGACACAAACGCATGCCTACCAACAGTGCCAATATACAGCCATATCGCACTGCTACTTTTGATGCTAATAGCGAGATGTTATTCCTTTAAAACTATATATTAGACAACACTTTCCACATAATAAGTTATGTCTGTGGCGAGGGGGCGTGGCCGAAAGCCGTGGGAGCGAAACAAGGCCCGCCACAGATGAGATACACCTGTGGCGCGCACCTGCCTCCAATCCCACGGAAGGAGCTCTGGACTATAAGAGGAGGAACGATGGCAGAGGAGAGGGAGAGAGGACCGGGCCCGGACATATTGTTTTACTTCTGCTTTTAGTTTGACGGCAGTCTCCCGTGAAGAGCTGCCGTTCCTTTGTTTTGGTTTAGACCGCAGTCTCCGTGAGGTGCTGCCGTCCCTTTTACTAATAAATATTTATAAGTTTGTCGGTTCTCCACCTCCTTCTTCCCGGTGGCCAGGTGGCCGTAAACTTCATTACAATGGTGCCGAAAACCCGGGAGAAGGAGGGATATGTTGTCCCATTGCCCTCGCAGCTGAGAGGGAGGGCGAGTGCTCGGGAGTTAACCCGAGTGGGGGAGAAACCCGTTCGTCTGCCAGAGTGCCGGGGCGGCCTGAGGCTGGTGAGGAAGGATCTGCCTGCTGCCGTCTCCCAGCATGGGAAGGAGCAGGGGACACGGGGCTCCCCACCAGATGGGAAAGAGCTAAAGGGAGCCATCCCAGAGAGCCCGGGGGGAGTCACCGTGATCTGCCATGATGCCGAAGCCTGCATCCTCCACCGAAGCCGGAGCGGAGCAGGAGACCAGAGGTGCCGCCAGCCAGCCAGGAGAACCACCGCCGGACACCAGAAGATGGACGGGTGGATAGATTCCTCCACAGGGCTCCCAACACGTCGTCGCATCTCTCGGCTGGTTGAGGACCGAGTGTCGGGAGAACTGAACCCCAATTTTTTTTTTTTCCTATCGCCCCTTTCTGTCTACTCTGTCTTTTCTCCTTTTTTTCTCCATCTCCTTTTCTCTCGGCCCGTCTCATATAGGTCTCGCGGTTGCTGTGGCACCAAACGGTGAGGAGCTGCCTTCCCTTTTACTAATAAATATTTAAAAGTTCGTCGGTTTTCCGCCTCCTTCTTCCCGGCGGCCAGGTGGTCGTAAACTTCATTTCAATGTCATTAAAGCTACATATTTTTCTTGTTAAGATTTTTTTTTTTTCCTATAATGATAATAATTGGTTAAAAGTAAAATGTTTCAATCTATCTGTAATCAATCTATTTGATTCTTTCATATGTATAGTGTTAAATGTTAACACACCGACGTAGTGTTTCCATGCTAATAATGATTTGGGCAATGTTTGGATTAAACAATGTTTGGATTAAAATGAGGAGAAAAATGAACCAGTTCAATTAAATGTATCATATCTAGCCTAAATGATCTAATTGTAATGGCAAATTTGTCTTCTTAACAAGATAATTGTTGTTTTAACAAGAAAAAAATGTTGTAATTAGATAATTTGACATCTTGTTATTAGAAAAGTATGATTTTTTTTTACGAGAAATAATCTCATGATTACGAAATAATGAGTGGAAAAAACAGCAATGCATCACTGTTTTCAGATTTTATAGACATTATTTATAAAGATATTCAGTTGATGGATAGATATATACTGTACAATCATAAATAACAGAGAATAAGAAATAAATAATTCTAATTATTAATGCGTCCTCTCTTGTCCTTTAGAATCGCTGTATGGAGAAACCACAGACAAACCCCTGCTGGACTGCTGCGCCTGTGGAACTGCCAAATACAGAGTCACCTTCTACGGCAACTGGTCAGAGAAATTGCACCCAAAAGACTACCCAAGTAAGACACTGTGTCCTCAATGACATGTGAAGTGTGTAATTTTTATTTTCAATGTTAAAATACTTCATCCTATCCCAGTTTAATGTGCAGAAACCACAAAAACTTTAGTGCAATACAATCCAATTGTCCATGTTTTAAATGAGGTTTTATAGTACTTTTCTAAATAGAGACGCATACTTTTTGCCTGTTGCATGTTAATGAAATAGGCAAGCAGATGTATTTACTATATTAGGGGCCTGTGCCTAATTAGCGGAGGAGAGAATTATATAGCTTTCATAGAGATAAAAAAGTTAAATATAAATAAATAGTATTATCTGTTACACCTCACCACACAACAACCCCAAACTGAGTCTGCCTTACACAAGTGCAAGTTTAAATGACATTTGCACCAGTTTTGCACATTTGCACCAGACACATTCTTACAATCAGCATACACACAAAAAAAACAAAACAATAAAAACCCCACTGCATTTATGAAGTGTACTCCTCATAGGTAAAATGGGCTTGATAAACCACCTGTTGAAACACTCTGCTCTCTGTATAAATAAAAATAAAACAAAAACACTTACCCTTACTCAAGCAACTAATTTTCTGAGCTCTAGCAGTTTCTTTGTATAATTAGCACTTCTTTTGTGTTTTGCTTGTTCTTGCTGAATGCCTCCTCAGTTGTATGTCACTTTGGACAAAAGTGTCTTCTAAATCAGTAAGTGTAAATGTAAATTATGCTTGCAAAGTTGTAAATTAAATTAAGTTGCAAACTACAGGCATAGCGCCTTACAAAAAGTATTTACTCTTAGTAAATTCAATATTTAATTTTTTTTAAGTTGTCGAGAATTTAAATACAAAAAAAAAAAATAATTAAATAGAGTGAGCATACAAACAAAGTCCATCGGTATTCTAGCAACTGTGTGGTGTTGGTTCTACTGTTCTATGTTATGAACAACTTAGGCCCAATCCCAATTCTACCCCTTAGCCCTTCCCCTTACCCAATTCCTGAGTCCCAATTCTCTTTAGCTTGAAGGTGTAGGGCTAAGGGCAAGGGGTATACACCCCTTCAAACGAAGATTTTTCAGGACCACACTCGAAACCAAGGGGTAAGAAAATTTCCCAGAATACACCAGCTACAACGGCAGTTTCATTGTAAGGAGTGTAAATATTGCATTTATGACAGAGTTAAATGTGTTCAGATGAAGAAAATTGATCACATGAATCAATTGATCACATTAAAATGACAGTTAATTTGTGTGTATTTTTTACACATTTGTTCACACGTTTGCATTATTGAGAGCAGGAAACTGACAGGCTGCACTGGTAAGCAGTATCTTCTTAATATCGTTTAATTAATCAACAAATTAACCTTTGTCTTGACAGTCTTTACAAGTAAAGGCATTATCTACACACAATATGAATTGCCAGTTAGTAAAATACTACAAACTAAAAAAAATAACAGACTAAATCCAAATGCCCAAAGCAAGCGGGCTGTGTTACAGACCAGCTCAGCTTGATGACATATAATGTCTCCGACACTGCCTGTAGTCCCGTTTAGCAACTTGATAGCAACTGTCTTTTTAAAGAAGCGTAACCGATTAAAAAAAATTAAGAGTGTGATGTAACTGATGTGTTTTATGCCATAGAATAAAACGTGAAAGTATCTTGAGTTTGTGTTAGCCAAGAACCGTATTTAAGTGATTTAACTGAAATCCCATAAAAAAAATAAATAAAAAAAAACATTGACTTTGGGACGAGGGAACCGGAACTGCTAAAATGCTAACTCAATTTCACTTTATTCCACTCTATTAGCCTTGGTGTATATAAGCTCGGACCATTAAACTAGCGCACAGGTAGCATAACTTTGTTTGTTTTTGGAAATGTCCAAAAAGATGTCCAAAATCTTTACATGTAATGATCCAGAGTCTTTTTAAAGACTGCATGTCACTGATGAGAAAATTAAGGATGTCTACTGTATGATTCCTGAAATCGCCAAACAGCCTTAAACAATTATTAAATGGAACGAATGAAGAATGGAAGGAAGGGCCGAACAAGGAGTGAAAAGGAGAAGCAAATGAAGGAAGGAGGCAAGGACTGAACTAATGAAGGAAGAAAGGACCACATTAATAAAGGAGAGATTGAAGGAAGGGCTGAACAAACTAAGGAACGAAGAAATGAACAAGTTAATAAATGAACAAAAAACCAAATGAGGGAGGGAACAATATAATGCAGGAATTGTAAAAAAATAAATAATGGATAGAGAGAACCCAGTCCAGGAGACTTGAAACGAGCAGAATTTCTTTACTGAGACGTGTTGGTTAATCTGCAGTCATACAGCGTTGTCAAGACGTCCATGTGTCTGCAGAAGCCTATTGGAGGTCTGCAGTCTGCGAGTTTTATCACAAGTCTGAATTGAGACAAAGATGTTTTGTCTATAATGTCTTCTTCAGCCTGGTTTATACTTCTGCGTCAAGTGATCGCCGTAACCCACGGCATATGCCTTGCGCGTAGTTGTGCATTTATACTTCTGCGCGCTGTTTCAGTTTTTTCTGCAATACACTTCTGAAACGCTAGCTGGCAGTAGGTGTTTATGTTTCGCTGTGTCGAGTTTCTTCACTGGTGTTCTGTTATTGCTGAACACTTCCTTAATGTACAAGTGGTTTAAATTCGCTCATTTTGAGGTGGGAACCGGCGGACGTGCAACAACTTTAATCATAAGGTAAACACAAAACAACAGTCTCCATCCGGAGATCCTTTACGGGACTCCACACTTGTAAAGACTCGCTGCATCGGGCGCGCGGCTCTCACCTCCGCCCACACTTGTCATCGCTACCAAGCCAACCAATCACAGAGCTTGCGCTATGCGTACGCGTTACATTTTTTGAGAGGTGCGCATCTTTGTCGCCGACGATTACGGCGAGGGGCTATGCGTCCACACATAGGCTGCGCCGTAGCATACGCGTGCGCTTGATGCAGAAGTATTAATCAGCCTTTAGGAGGAGGGGAGATGGCTAAACAAAGCATGCAAATTAGGTCTTGGAGTCAACAAGATAACCAGCATATAGTTGTTAGAAACTTGCCCAGCTACTGACCACACAAGTTAATCAACAAAGGGGGTTTCTTTGACCTGAAAGTATCACCCAAAGACAAAGGCAGAGTCCTTAAATGTCTGCCCGTAGCATTTGCATCACTGTGGCTCAGCAAGACAAAGGTTAAATGTCCCACATGGCTGGGCTGTTCATGAAATGATATAATTAAAAACCAAAGAATACAACTTTTCAGTTATAGGTAGATTATGTTCATTTGAAACTAGATTATATAAATTTATATTTCCACAGAATGACTGAGTGAATGAATGAAGAGAGGAACAAAGGAAGTAACAAATGAGTGAAAGAAAGAACTGACAAACAAATGTATGAATGAAGGAAGGAAGGAAGGACAGAACAAACAAACAATGCAAGGAAGGAAGGAAGGAACGATTATAGGAAGATCACTAAATGCACTACAGAATGTTACGTTTACACAAAAAGTTTCACAGTGTAATACTCACTACTCACTACTCTTGGGTACTTTTAAAAGGGCTAGTTTTTACTCATACTTTGAGTAATATTTATAACAGATACATTTACTTTTAAGTAATGGCACTTTTACTTGAGAATGATTTTTCAGTACTCTTTCCACCGCTGATAATATGTCACCCATAATGTTGTGTGCATTGCAATATTTTAAGCAACCACCTTTTGTTTCAGATGCAAATGCACATTTTGTGTGAATGGTCCCTAAGACTTTTTGTTAAAGTTTTTGTTAAATTGACAAGTCAAAATGTGATCTCACACAGTCATGCAGATCAGCAAGCAACCACCTAGCAACAGAACCCCCTACTAAATGCATTAAAATGTGCTCAGCAAACACTCTAAACACTGGAAGCAGTCTCTGGTCCCTCAAAAGCACCCTATCATTATGGCAACAAGTTGTGCTATAGCAAGTAGCACAGGTGGTTTAAATCTTTACGCTCTTTGTACTCACAAAATGTCTTTTGGGTTGTTGTACATTGTACATCAGTTTGGATGTAAAATATGAAATCATTTCCTCATTATTTTCTCTTAGCGCCCGTCCTCTCCTCTTGTCTTTGGTAGTTGGTGTGTATAACCTTGAGAGTGTCTCATTGGGAGTAAATTAAGCCTGGGGATTAGAGTCACTCTCCACTTGAGCTTCAGCAGCTCAGATCAATACTCTGATTAGAATGTACTCTGGGAGCTAGATGGAGCTGATAAAGAAAGTGTGGTGCCCTAATTTATGGGCTTAGGAAACGGTGAAAGACATACGGGTAAACAGATATGCATGCTTATACAGTACAGCAGATAGCAGATCATCCCTGGGTACCAAGCATGTGGAAAACATTCCCATGTGCTGATATGTTTACATGTGTCCTCATTTTCATAGTAGATATATATGAATTATTGTTTATTTATTTATTTATTTATTTATTTATTTATTTATTTATTTATTTATTCATTTATTCATTCATTTTCTTTTCGGCTTAGTCCGTTTATTAATCTGGGGTGGCCACAGCAGAAGGAACCTTAACTTATCCAGCATTTGTTTTAAGCAGCGGATACCCTTCCAGCTACAACCCATCACTGGGAAACATCCATACATGCTCATTCACACACATACACTATGGACAATTTAGCTTACCCAATTCACTTAAACCACATGTCTTTGGACTGTAGGGGAAACCAGAGCACCCGGAGGAAACCCAAGCGAACACGGGGAATCAGCGATCTTCTTGCCGTGAGGCGATTGTGCTACCTACTGTACCACCATGCTACCCCTTTATTTATTTATTTATTTATTTATTTATTTATTTATTTATTTATTTATGTATTTATTTATTTATTTACTTATTTATTTATTTATTTATTATTTTTTATTTAGTTGTAATTACTTTTACAACTTTAATTAACCAGCAGATATTAAAATTTAAGGCCATGCTACTCTAATAGATTGATTGAAGCACATCAATCAGTCATATTTTTGACTGTGTTGTTTAAATAAAGAAAGAAGAGAGAGAGAGAGAGAGAGAGAGAGAGAGAGAGAGAGAGAGAGAGAGAGAGAGAGAAAATGCCAAAGCCTTTTTTTCTTTTCTTCATGCTATTTTTTCTTTTCTTTGCAGTGATGTAGGAATTTGGTTGGGAAAGGTACACATGCCAGGGCTCCAACGGCCCACTTATCAGCACTCATTTAGTGAAATGTTACCATTCAAATGTTATAAACAATATGTAATTATATGTATATCTCAAAGTTCAGGAGAAGCAACACAAAATAGGTTACTACTTGTGCTATTTTCTACAGTTTGCTTCTTTGTTGTTGGGTTTAGACTCGCTGATTTTGTTGGTGTTACCCGTGTTACAGTGCATTATTCTGTACATGGATTGCATTACATTGCCACTGAGTACATTACCCTGCTGCCCACTGTTATTTTGCTTTTATTTTTATTTTTTTATATATTTTTTGAAAACCATTTGTTGAGTTAGATAATGGATTCTGTATTCACCCCACATAACTTGCAGCACATATTTCAACAGATTTGGTGAACAACATATGTCAACATATATCTTATACTTATACTGGAGAGGAACTGACTGCGCAAAAGGAGCGCAGAGTGGGTGATATCGAATACAGCTCTCATCTGATTGGCTGAAAGGTTACGAGTTGCCTGCCTCTGCCAGGACAGTCTCAAAAATACACACACACGTATCCAGGGGGAGTCGTACGTGAAAGAGGATTTGCACATTCTCATTTAGGATGAACTCACAAGATTCAAACATTCAAAACTTTTTGAACACTCTTATACATTTGCAAATGGTGTTTTGCATTTGTGAAACGTATTTTATGAATATGTATTTTTATTTTGTGCACGTGAATTGTTTTTGTGAACATATATAAATATTTTACGCACGTGAATTTGTTTTTATTCACATGAATTAGGCTACGCATGTGTACATCGTGTCTTTTGCGTGAAATACTTTTGAGTCATTTCTGATTCCATAAGGAAAGGTGTTACATAGACACACATACATAGACATTATTACAGCAGTTATTAGTGATAATTAACATGCATGTATTTTGCTGTTTTATTTTTGAATGTTGCTAAAAAGGAATTTGTTTATCTTTTTACACCCTAAAGTCAGGTCATGTTGAGAGGCTGGAAAGTTATGTCACCTCATATGTTATTTGTTTAAAAGTTATTGTTACATTTAAAGAATGAAACCTTTGCTGACTGTATTACACTGTATTTTAATAGAATCCTCTAATTATCCCAAAGCTAATTTTATATAGAAATATCTAATATAGTTTAAAGTAAGTTTGTATCTATAATGTTCTTGATATTACTCTTGTCAAGCTCCGAGGTGCACAGACTTGGCTGCATGGCTGGATATAGAGATTTATCTATTATACTATATTATCCCTGGTTCACCTGCAGCAAATAAAATAACGGATTGTGTCTGCCAAAGATTTGTTTTGTTATTGTAAAGCATTGCTCATTCTTTTTGAAGCCATTAAACTGTGTTTCTTTCTGAATGAGGCATTTGGATTAAGACACATATGCAACACCTAGCTTAAGTGGAGTGCACATAAATGGCCCCACATGGTTGGACTAATAAAATAAAAAATAATACAAATAAATAAATAAATGAATGAATAAATGAATGAATAAATGAATACGAATAAAATAAAATCATGACATTGCTTTTAATGTCTCTGTTGAATTTACCTCATTGTCTTTACACTCTTGAGGAAATGTCAGTTTCAAAACAGTTGACCAATCACTAGAATATGTATACTCGTGATAGATTTGGTATTATTCCTGTTGTAGCATACAGGGGTTGGACAATGAAACTGAAACAACTGGATTTAAACCAAAACAATTCATTAGTATGGTATAGGACCTCCTCCACTAATATACAGCCTCAATTCATCTTGGGAATGACAGATACAAGTCCTTCACAGTGGCCAGAGGGATTTTGGCCACTGGGACCTCCAGAATGGTTAGGTAGTCCTTGGCAGTGCATTCCAATTTAGCACAAGTATTGGGCCTAGGGAATGGCAAGATATTGCAGCCCAAACCATAACTGATCCACTCCCATGCTTCACTCTGGGTGGTACCCTTTTTTGGGGCTTCTCCACATCGTAACTCTCCTGGATGTGTGAAAGACAATAAAGCCGGACTTATTTTAGAATAATGTATCACATTGTCCACAGCCCAAGATTGTCGCTACTGACACCATTGAATTCAACGTGACCAAAAGTTTAAAATAAAATAAATAAAATAAAATAAATGTAATTTCTTCTTGAGGAAATCAGCCATTGAATGAGTAACAGTGTCTTTGCATACATCGCTGGGATTATAAAAAAAAAAGAAAAAAAAAGTATTTTGGAAACTCAAACATTGTACATATCACTTTCAGAACAACTATCTTGTGAGTCCAGATCAAGAGAAATACATAAACATATTTTGAAGCAGACAGGGAAGAAGAAAAAATAGAGGGATACTATGTTTGGCAGGACATATGAAAGTAAGCACTGAAACATCAGAGTGCATCACTAAGATTTGATACAGGTCTGACGGATTCAGCGGATTAGCGGCACAGGGGATGTGGTAAGCAGTTTTTCACAGAGCCAGTGTGAACACTCTGCCATGCCTGTGGAATAGCTTAAATTGGTGAGTAGAAATTAGATTGAGGGCTTTAAAGGCCCGGACTGGGAGATCTGGAACTTAATACCTCAGAGCCGAGATTTTCCTACAAGGTGACTTTATTGTTAGAGCAGGACATTATAAAGTTGAAAGAGAAGTGCAAAGTAATTTCATAACTTTTTAAACATATAGGATGTGTCAATTTGAAAGTCTTTTCGGTGGCCCTGCCTGCCATAGCTTCTGCATAATGTAACAGCATAATCTAATACAACATTTATATTAAGTGCAGAATTTGTTTGTGGTGAGGTTGATATTGACATTCAAGGGCTGGCTAAAGGGACAAATTGAGGACATACTCTCTCTCTCTCAAAAAAAAAAGGCCCAGGGTAAATCTTTTTCAGTGTTTTTTTTTTTCCCAGCCCCTCTGGGAGAACCCAATTTTGTGGGAGGGAAACCATTTATATGACATTTCTGGAAACCATCCTGGAATAGCCGTACATGGCACACTTTTATTAATGTCAGTGTTTTCGTCTGCCATGATAATATAATGTTTTTGACTTTATTTTCTTCAGTGAATGCAACCAATTGTGCTGGTTTGGATTACTCTCAACCCAGGCGCATTGAAATATGTGACTGCAAAAAAATAACCTTCTAAATATGTCAAGTAAATGAATGATTTAAGAGGATACAGACTATAAACAAGTCAAATTATCTCCCAGTGAAGTAAGATAATTATACATGGTAAGATTTCTTGAAATAATAAAACTTACCTAGGCTTTAGTGAAGAAAAAAAAAATCCAAGCAGTGTATTTAGTCTCAATATTTTAAAGGGCACCTATGGCGAAAAATCTACTTTTCAAGCTGTTTGGACAGACATATGTGCAGGTATAGTGTATAGAGCGTCATATTGGGGTGATATAAACACACCCAGTCCTTTTTTTTCAATTTAACAACATAAAAACGGTGGACCAATTGGAGCTGTTTTGAGACCGACCTCAACTTGACGTAGGAGTGCGGTCCCCCCGCCCACCAAAATTGATTGACAGATGTGCATTACCATCTCCTCAGTATGTTGTTTCACGTCCGCCATTTTCAGCGTGTGAGTCAAAACGACGTCACCAAAGAAACACCCTTGCTCTATTTTTAGATGTAAGGCTCATTGGGCTCAACATTCACCACGTTTTCGCTCTCCTCCACGCCAGTGTTTGTGAGTTTTGGTGGGTTTGCATACATGTGTACTTTTCATTGTGTCTTCCTTAAACTTCAGCGGTTTGCATTTCCCTCGATCACATAAGCTTCCTGTCATCTTAACTAGGTGCAGCTGGAAAGTGCGAGCGCGTTGCCTCATGTGCGCATCCCTCCATTGGAAATAACGAACTAACAACGCGCAGCGCCATGCATTTCGCGTTGTCGCGGGTGAAAGTGACGACCGTGGGGTTTGCTCACTATTCTGCCGCCTAGGTCGCCTCTATGGACGCGCTGGCCCTGCTCAGGACACTGTTCATATTTCTGCCGTGCCACAGAGCGTAATCTGAATAGTTTCATTTTAAAGTACATGCGAATGTGCGCGTCTAGTGTGTCGCGTCATGGCTCTGAGCGGCGCGTCCGGTGTATGACGCCCTTTAGTTATAGCCTCAAGCAGGTCCTACACCAGAAGCGCCGCTCGGAGACACTCAGCGTTTCTAAACATAAGTTTCTATCGGGTGACACACCGGCGCTGCAAATGTGCGATACTTTCAACTGTCATGTGCGCGCCGTGTCGTGGTGCATCCGGTGTGTGATGCCCTTCAGTTACAGTTAATTCACTGTGCTTTATTAGTCTCGGTGTAGGCTACAAGTTCTGAGCTTTAAACTAGCACACAGCTGGCTGTAAAACTATACAAAGACACATGATTCTGTACTCTCTGCTTGGTCTTGTGTCTGAGTCCTACATGTACGTCTGAATGCTGGTACTCTCATATTGCTTCTCTCTGTCTGCCTGTCTATTACAATACACACTGCGGGGGAGCTCTTGGCTCTGCCCCCTTGTTAAGTTGTGCGGGAAGTCGAAACTAGTTTTCATGTGAAGCAACACGCCCCTAAAACAGCAAACTGTTTACACGCCCCCAAAATGACACTTTTTAACACATTATAATAAAAAATCTGAATTGTGTTTTGAACTGAACCTAAACTGGCACACTCAGAAGAACCATAATATTAATATTACATCTTAAAAAAGGGTTAAAATAGGTGCCCTTTAAAACTAGCTTGCTAATTGCTTTTTAAACAGGTTGTTTTGTTTTTGTTTGTATGAAAATATCTGTTATTCATTAGACAGGATAATTAATTTCTAATTAAACAATTGTCATTATATATTCTGTTTAAATGAGACAAAGCATTGAAACTTGAAAACAAGATTATTTTATGAGTTAAATGAGGATCACACATGGAGGACCATATACTTAACATTTTTACCAAATATATTGATAACAAATTTGTGAATAAATACAAATATTAAATATAAATAAATATAACATCACTTCAGGACAGTTTAATTAGGAGGACCTTTTCCATTGATCTGACAGTGCTGGCCCATTCTAAGTGTGAGATTGTCACATTTTGACTGATGCCTCCACTGTGCCAGTTACTGACACTTTGTGAACGAGTAATGCAAATCTAATTCCATGAAAGTCAGGGAGCATGTTGTCCATGAATTATTCATTTAGAGAAAATGTGTGATTCACACACACACACACACACACACACATATATATATATATATATATATATATATATATATATATATAATTTTATGTTATTTTTCTGTTAATTGTAATTGTACTGATAGTGGAGATTGGGTAGGGAATATTTGTGTTAGGAAAAAAAGTAAAACAGGCTTAGAAATGATGCAAACTCACATTAGAGTACATTGCATTAGATGACAATGGTTCATGGCTCTGATATACTCACATCAACGTTCTTTAATTAGAAGTAAAAGAGATATTGACACTACCTTTGCGATGATATACTGACAATGAACATTCTAATATCAGTGGTTACAATACTGTTTACATGAATTTGTAGATATATGCTGTGATTTTTTTTTCAGTAGCAAAATAAACACCCTAAAATTGACACGTTGTGAGAAAAAAATTAAATATTTCCTCATAGCGATGTGGATATGTTTGGCCAAATTCTGCAACTTTATGTCATTATGTCAACAAACAAAGCAATGTACACTCAACAAAAATATAAATGCAACACAATTTTTTTTAGGAACTGTACTCAAAACTTTCTAACCGTTTCTACGTACACAAAGCCCTATTTCTCTCAAATGGTGTTCATGCATTTGTGTAAGGCCCCGTTACTTACACTAATACATTTTAGTTTTAAAATGCAAAAGACTGCTACGGTTACGCCTTCCATCCACACTACCCCAGAGTTTTTGAGCCCCAAAACTTAAGCGATTACCTGATTGGGTCTTTTTCTCAATATCAAGTACACAAAGTTCAGACGTGCATATTTTCCTTGTAAGTTCAAACTTTGCAAATTTATATTTAACTCCAAAGAGATGAGATACAGCAGCAGTTTCAGATTGACTGGCCAACTTTAGGCTGCTCGTAGTCAGGCAGGTGTGCTCAGAGGTCATGCAACGACTGGTTACGTCCGTAACCCTCGTTCCCCGAATAAGGGAACGGAGACGTGTGTCTGTAATAACAGACTTTTGGGAGTACTTCAGACGACCAATCGCTTCTGATGATAGGAAAACGGGCCAATAAAATGCCAATTGAGTTGGCGGAGCTGAGCTCCACAGCTGAGACTGATGAGCTCATCAGGGCTATATAAGCCAGCTGCTGGAGTCAGATCCTTAGAATTGCCTGCTGAAGAGCCGATCACTCAGCTCCCAGCTGGAGACTTAGGTGCTGTGGCAGTAGAGACACACGTCTCCGTTCCCTTATTCGGGGAACGAGGGTTACGGACGTAACCAGACGTTCCCCTTCATAGGGAACTCCAACGTGTGTCTGTAATAACAGACTTTTGGGAGATGTTCTGGAAAGCGCCACAGCAGCTAAGCCCATCACGCTCCTGATGTGCAGTTTGCCAAGCAATGCGTGAGAGCACTGACATTACCAAAAGCGCAACCTTCCAACGTCCCCTAGGCCCAAAAATGACCATTACATGGGAATAATAATACGATTTAGATCGGGGGTCGTAATGCTTTTACCTAGCTAATATAGACTAGGGATTTTAGAGATACGACAGTACGTTGGGAAAGCGTGCCAGTCCCCAAAGGGGGAGGACGCTGCAGAGACCACCTGCTACCCGGAGGGGGAAACTTGATGGTAAGAAAGGGGGGGGGGGGAACACGCCATGGTGGATAATGCATATGACATCACCTAGACAGGGGAATGCACATAGCTGGCACCGAACCTCAGTATGCGGGTAGACCAGATGGGCGTACCAGACTACACACTGAGCCAAGCACTCGACTCCTCCGCTGAGTCAGGTGCTGGGGGCCTCGGAGGAATTCTCTAGGGTTCACCTGAAAAGGGAAACGTACTAGTAGAATAGAAAATGCGCACGCATCTCCGGGTTAGGGAGCCTGGCGCAGCAAGCGTTTATTGACACCGAATTAATTTCCTCTCGATTGACTGGGGTAACCAGTAACCGGGAGGAAACTGACTCCACTCGAGGAATAATCTCGATAATGTGTTAGGTGTCGCCCAGCCAGCAGCTCTACATGATCTGTTAAGAGGCGCTGTCTACTCACGCCGAAAAGGAGGCACCGCTTATTATTATTATTATTATTATTATTATTATTATTATTATTATTATT
>CAIGQZ010030829.1:1326613-1337004 GCA_903798205.1 Danio tinwini | reverse complement strand
TAATATATATATTGTATTAAAACTACATTTTATTTTAAAGTGCCTATTACATATGTTTAATATACTTATTACATCACACAGATGTAAAATTGATGTTGGACTCCAACATCAGACTAACTTTGAATTTTGGTTGTATATTAAAACTGTGTTGAAGTCAGAACCCAATCAGAACGTCAGTTTGAGGTCAGACTCCAAGATGAAACATAAAATCAAGCAAAGATCAATGGCTAATGATGTCAGACTTTGACATTGTATGGACGTCACGTTATAACATTTGCATATAAATTCATTCTGAAAATGTAGCTCTATATACATTGCTGGAGATTGTGAATTATGTAGCCAGAAGCATGGACGGCTTTCATGCTGTTACCAGTTTGTCATGTTACCTCGCCATGCATAGACTTGAGATGCAGAGAGCAGTTGACCACAACGACGGGATTCGAGTCCAGTGAAGAATGTTTCCAGAAAGCAGGTAAGACAAAAACAACAAGACAAAAAATAAAATAAACAAGTAAATAAAAGGGCGAGAATGTGGTAAAATCTGAAAACGTAGTAGAAATCAGTCGATGGCTTTTATTTTTCTGGATGGCTTTAGAAAATTGTGGACTGGGTTTAGGAAAGTGGGTGGGTCAGTCAATACAATTGGTTGGGTTTAGGGAAGGAGTGGGGTGCGTCAGTCGATCGGTCATTCAGTCAGTCAATCAAAAAGTTAGTTAACAACGACCTCTGGTGGGTTTAAATGAGAACAGCAGGCGTAAATGGCACTCGCGAGAAAAATTTGAGATCTCAAAAAGCATACACAGCAGCCCCTGGTGGATTCGTAAAAACAAAAACTGCAAAAAAACGTAGCTTCTGGGATGTATTGGCGGTCTCCATAAATATATAGGTACGTTTTCAGAATGAGCCCGGCTTGAACATTAAAGTGACGTTGAATTTTATTTAGGTAATTACACAACATAAAAACCAACCAAATATAAAAGTCTACTGATGTTGTATGGCTGTCATATCATGACGTTTAAATGATATTGGATTTTAGTTAGTTAATAGCACAGCCTAAAACCAACCAAATATCAACGCCAGCTGACGTCGGTAGTAAAAAACAAATTGACGTAAAAATTTTGGCTACCTGACGTCACAACCAAAATAGAACTAAAGATCAAGGTCATATGACATTGAGTGCCTGCTGGGTTGTTACAATTATGCATAATTACATGCAAAACGGGTCAATTGGTGCTTTTTAAAGTACTATTGGTTGGGTTCAGGGAAGGGGGAGGGTGGGGTAATCAGTCGATTGGTCAGTCAGTCAGTAAATCAGTCGACAGCGGCCTCTGATGGAGTTACGCTAGAATGTAGCTCCTGGGTATTTCATATTTTGCACACTACAGAAATGTACAGTATATAGAGTTTCGTGATCACAATAAGCCTGGGTTGCAATGGCTTGTTATAATACATTTTATTTTGTTAATTGTAATTTTGGATTTTTTGGGGAAAATAAACAATCAGATGCAAGATAAAAATATTCCGTTTACGATTGTAAATTTAAATCAGTGGTCTTTAGATTAAATTCCTGGAGAGTCACAGCTGTAAAAAAATTAGTGTCAGTTCCAACTGACACCAGCTTGGGTGTTTCTAGTAATCCTAAAGATTTAGATTTGCTGGAGCAAGTGTGTTTATTTAGGGCTGGAGCAAAACTGTTTAGAGCTGTCAAAGCATATGAAAGTAAAAGGCCTGCAACCTGTAAAAAAAAAAAAAAAAAAAAAAGGTTTATGATAATGTTGCCTCAATTGCGAAATGTGGTAGTAATGGGTAGTTCAACTCTTTTCAAAGATTCAGCTCTTTTGACTTAGCTTCCTCACAAGCTCTTCATTTAGTTTCTGTTATCCAGTAAATCTGCTTTCCAGAAGATCTGTTCATTTAGAATCAGTCGAAGCATTCCATTTTAGGCAAACTTAGCAATGGTGAATGGATTGTGTGTTGGTAAGAATTTTATTTGTTCAGTGTTTTCACGAAAGCCTTTGTTATTTAAAAATATACTATTGTTTATCATTTTAATTGAACTTTAATTTAACAACTGAACAACTGAACACAGAAATCAAACAAATAAAGGCACAGTTTAAACATTAAGACACTGTTGGCACTCAGCATTTTACTCACCAACACCATTTAAATATATCATTTGCTTCTGTTTTCACTAATTTTTTCACTTTCTTTCAAGACTCTTGCACTTAAATCCAAATTCTCCTATTTGACAGTTTGACAAGTTAGTTAGTTTAAACAGAACATTTAATATGCTCAATTTATTTCAAATTTCTTTTTAAAGATTTTTTATTTCCTTATTAAATTCACTGAATTATCATTAGGTTTATTCCGATAGCTCATATTTAGCTTTGTTTTTACAAAAATTATGTTTTAGTAAAGTCAATTAAACCCAAAACAGTTGGTGTTTTCTGCACTAAATGAGTTAGACCAAAAAACAAAATGGAGCTTATTAAATTAATAGTCAACCCTCTGAGTCTTTGTGAGTTAGTTCCTGAGTTTTCTTATTACTATTATTATTATTATTATTATTATTATTATTATTATTATTATTATTATTCAGTTTTTGTATTTGGCTCAGCCTGGAATGACAGCATTAATCTAGTTTATTTGATATAATAGGCTATACATTGTGCAAATATTTGTATCGAGTTCAGCCAGCCTGAAAAAAAAAAAAAAAAGAAAATGCATGGTCCCTTTAGACAACGGATTTCAGGCGTCTACATGGAATTGGCTGATATGGTTGGAAATGTCACTTAGATAATTAAGACTTCAAGTCAGTGCACCAAAGCTACTTCGGCTCATCTGAGTAAGTGATAGAAACCCTGGAGGAGCTTCTGCATCTCTGTGTGGCTGCTCTCCAGTAGATCTGTTATGTGAGCCATATCACTGTGTGTTTCATTGGCTCATGAGTATGTTTTAAGTAGAACTGTTTACAGTCGGTTGGTTGATAATTATTCTCCCGGGGTTTTTACGGTCCAGATAGCAAACAAACCCTACTAGAAGATGGAGAGCTAGACAGATTAGTGTTTGAATATGCTTTTTGGCTGAAATGTGCATTTGGCCACTAACTGAAAAGTTAGTTTACTCTAGCATTTACTCTTTTACACATGAGGTCAAATCAAAATACAATCACAGTTTATAACAGGGAGTCAAAACATCTAAGAATATATAATAGATGGATGGATGGATGGAAAAATGAATGAATAAATCAATGAATCAATGCTTCAAAAGAGGTTATTTGCAGGGATATCATTGAAGAATGGCTAAATGTAATAATTAAAATAATAACAACAATAGGGTGACGCAGTGGCGCAATAGGTAGTGCTGTCGCCTCACAGCAAGAAGGTCTCTGGTTGGAGCCTCGGCTGAGTGAGTTGGCGTTTCTGTGTTGAATTTGCATGTTCTCCCTGTATTTGCGTGGGTTTCCTCCGGGTGCTCCGGTTTCCCCCACAGTCCAAAGACATGTGGTACAGGTGAATTGGGTAGGCTAAATTTTCCGTAGTGTATGAGTGTGAATGAGTGTGTGTGTGGATGTTTCCCAGAGATGGGTTGTGGCTGGAAGGTTTGGTGGTTCATTCCGCTGTGGCGACCCCAGATTAGTAAAGGGACTAAGCCGACAAGAAAATGAATGAATGAATATATACATATATTTTATTTATTTTTTAATTTCAAAGTCCATTGCTTACTGGCTCTGAATACACACACAAACAATGGGTGACATGAGTGGCGGGATGTTAAACACTGGCTTGGGATGGACACCATCATGCATCTCAAACAATGGGAATGGCATTGACAATAAATGAATGGCAACATTTGGAATGGGCCTAATGCTGGGTTCACATCAAGCAAGAACCATATCACACTCGCTCTAGTTTACTCGCAGGATATTTTTCACTTCAAGTTGGCATATTGCCACCTGATGGAAATTCACTTATTTTCACATATTTGCATTGAATTTGCATTCAATCTACACACACGAAAGCTTAATTTAGCTTATGGGCTAACTCAGCACATCACAATACATAATCTGAAGTCAAGTAAAGATTTTGTAAGCTCAGGTTAGTAGGGACATTAGTAGGAATTCTGAACACAGTTCATGCATAAAGCTCTCATCCATCGAGCCAGTTATCTGAGAACAGTGCAGTACAAGGACAGGAACTGAGAACCACCGTTGTGATGATCACCTAATTATCACCTGGCAGTGGCAAATAGCAATGTTCTTAGATTTAATTTGATTACAAGTTTATATTTACAATACCTAACAACTGTTAATAAGTAAAGGGTATAATGCTATACCCTTGGTGCAGTCGGTAGCAGGATCGCCTCAAAGTATTAGCAAAGAAACTTACCAAAGATGTCTGTTTCTTACTCGTTTTGCTGCTTGTGGCTTAAATTTGGGTGCTCAAGTGATCGAGATGAAAGCTAGAGAATGTGGTATTTTTTTTCAAAATGTTTCAAAATAAAAGATCGTTCAGACTAATAAATGAAATGGAAATAATTAATGATTTCTTGTGCAGTCTGGTATCAATTGATCCACGGATTGGTATCGGACCACGGCTCGGTCCACTGATCTATGCTACAGTAATAGGGCAGACCATCACCTGCAATGGGTGGGGATTTCTTACTCTTATGTAAGGGTAAGAGAAAATCTGGAATGGTGGAAACAAGTTTTATGGGGAAAAAATGTCGATTTTTACAAGTTGTTTACAAACACTGTGGACTCACATCAGTGTTTAAACACCTTATAAAAGTGTAGTTTTTATGTTTTTTTTTTAGTTTAGGATGTTTGCACTTAACTGCAGAAGGGGGAATATGAGCATTGTTTCAAAAGCAACTAAATGGAAAATTCAGTACAGCAGAAGGCCCTATTGAGCAGAAACACCTGTTGGTGTAGTTACAGAGATTCTGCCTATTCTCGGTTGCCTTAGAATTGAAGAAAATTATGTCAAAATCTATGCTGTTGAACATTATACATTTACTATTTGTAAGAGTTCTGTTAGAATTCACATTGACCTTTAAGAACAGTTTGAATTCAACAGAGCCTGTGTAAAGAATTCAGACACTTTGCACTGCTCAGAGTTAGTAAACTTGCCATCCTTGAAGCTGGAAGCATCAATGTGACAATGGCAGCACTTAAATCGAGGAATCATTATGTGCTGTTACCACCTAAATCGAAATGAAGCAGTTGGTCGGAGCCCAGAGTTAGAATGAACGTGGGGGGTGTTTGGAGGCAGCGGGTGGGAACTCTACAATGTGACATCTTTTTTTATATATTTTTTTTTTGCTCTCCAGCTGAATAGAAGTACCATCTGTCTGAGATGTCTTATTTATGTTCATTTCCATCCAGTGACCATGTTTTCCTGTTACTGTTGTTTGCTGTGTTCAATTTTAAAAGACTTTGCTTTTTTTCTTTTTTGCATGTGCAGTATATAACAACCAAGGCTCATTTTGAAAATGTACCGCTATGTACATTTCTGAAGAGTGTCAAATACGTCCCAGAAGCTACACTTTTTTGCAGTTTTTGTTTATGTGAATCCACTAGAGGCCGCTGTGTATGCTTTTTTCAGATTTCTCACTCTTGCGAGTGCCATTCGCACCTGCTGTTCTCACTTTAAATCCACCAGAGGCCGCTGTTGACGGACTGACTGACGGAATGACCAACTGACTGACCAATCGACTCACCCACCCTCCTTCTTCCCCAACCAATAGTATTTTCAAAATCATTGATTGATTTGCCCGCCCCCTTCCCTAAACTCAACCAACAGTTTTAAAAAGCAACCCAGATTTACTTGTTTACTATTTACTTGTTTATTTTTTGGCTTCTTTTTTTGTTTTACCCGCTTTCTGGAACCGTTCTTCACCGAACTCCTCTCTGCGTCCCAAAACCGTTGAAGTACATAGCGAGCTAACAGGACAAACTGGTAACAGTGGGAAAGCCGTCCATAGGGAGGTAGGTGGTCAGCTGGTAAGTGCAAAAAGAAATGCCGTTATACCGCCCCGAAGCGGCCATTTTAAAGATGAAATGCAGCCATATGTTCTTCTGGCTACATAATTTACGATTTCCAGAAATTTATATAGGGGTACGTTTTCAGATGGAGCCTATATTGGTATATAATCTACAAAAACCTAATCTTGGGCATGAATAATGCAAAATGTATATATATTTACTTATCTGTGTGAACGAGGACCATGTCTGTGCAAAAGCTTTTCCAAAAACACATTTTTTTTTGTACTACATTGCTGTGTACATCACAAGATGACTTTAATTTTAAAGAGTCGAGATATATAGCTAATGTCTCACTATGGTAGATTTATGCATCCTTTACAATCCAGCACTCAAAACCAGCCTGCAACATGGAGCACTGCACTGTGCTAATTGCATTCGACACAGATGTTTTAGGTGTGTTTCCAATGTTCTCTGATTTGTGTAATTATGAATCGAGTAGCACAATTCACACAAACAGACAACACTACTGTATAGGCGGATGCAATTCATTCTCAGCATAATTCATTCAAGTTAAAACAATATTTTGCATATGCAGATGATATTTTCAACCCAGGCTCATTATAAAAGCGAACCGCTATATGCATTTCTGGAGAGTTCCAAATATGTCCCAAGAGGTAAGTTTTTTGTAGTTTTTGTTTTCAAGAATCCCCCAGAGGCTGCTGTGTACACTTTTTGAGATCTCAAATTTCTCTGACGAGTGCCATTCACGCCTGCTGTTCTGGTGTAAATCCACTAGAAGCAGCTGTTGATGGTCTGAATGACTAATTGACTGACCTACCCACCTTCTTCCCTAAACCCAACCAATAGCGGTTTCAAAAGCACACATTGACCTGCCCACCCACTTCCCTAAACCCAACCAACAACTTTTTAAAAAAATGTTTTCAGATTTGACCACAGTCTCACTCTGTAATTTACTTGTTTACTTTATTTTTTGGCTTCTGTTTTTGTCTTACCCGATTTCTGGAACCGTTCTTCGCTGGACTTGAACCCCTTCGTTGTGGTCAACTACTCACTGCATCACAAGTCCACTGAAGTAAATGGCAGGTAAACTGGAAAAAAAAAAGAAAGATGTCAAACCGCCCTGTAGCATTTGTTTTAAAGACAAAGTGCAGCCGTATGTAGTTCTAACTACATAATTCACAATCTCCATAAATGTATATAGGGCTACACTTTCAGAATGAGCCTATGTTGGATATGTTTTCCTCTCTCTCTATCTCTCTATTTTCATTATTGGTTCCAGCTTTTTTCAACCAATTTTAGTTGCTGCATTACTATTGTGGTCCTGTTAGAAGTGAACCAACAGCTATGAGGAATTTGATCTCTGGAGCAACAAAATGCTTGTGAATGCTGACAAGCACAGAAATTTTGTGTTTGCTGTGGAAATTCAGTCAGGGCTTAGTGCGTGTATAAATGATATGCTAGAATTGTCCTTTGTCAGTATTTATGTAGAAAATGTCTTGCCTAGCCGCGCAGGTGTGGTGGTAGAGCTTGCATGTAAATGATGGATTTATTTTGAGTTGCTCAGACGGTCTCAGCATCTTAGACAAGTTTTATATCTGTGTTCCCATCTGTCCAACCTTCTGTCTGGTTCGTATTGTTTTCTTCATTTTTTTTTTGCTTGATAAAGAACCATAGCCTGTTGATAAATAAGCCATCTTTCTTCTCAATTTCCTGCACCACAGCTCATCATGATGTATCTGCCCCTCTAGAGGCAGTTGCTTGTCATTTTAGTGTGCTGAAATGTTTTTCATAAATTTTCAGGTCATTGTTGACGCTCTGCGGGGGAGTAAATGGAAAATAAAATCGCCACGCTTTGGTGGATCCATCTCATTCAGCTCAGATAACACTAATGTTTCCTGCAAAACCTTTATGTCTCTACTATTTCTAAAGAGTCCCGGCTTCCGCATGGCAATGACATTGTGATTGTTTGCGTTCTCACCCGTGTAATTTCCTACCCAAATATCGCATGGCCATATGTCAATGCCGCATGTTTGCATATCTGGTAAGACCTCTTACCAGTGAAAGGCACTTTTTGTAAGATTTGTGCATTCTGAGCTTGATGTTGGAAGGATAGACAGATATCTTTTTGCTTTTGAAGTAAGTTTTTTTATTGTGGTAATGTGAAACCGAATTTGAATCACCATTTGTTGAAGAAAATTAGTTTCTATATTACATGGGAGACAATATATATATATATATATATATATATATATAAGTGGTGATATTTGCCAAATAGGAAAATCATTTCAGAGGCGAGGAATGCATTTTGATGACAGGCTGTGAAGACACATTGTGTTTTAAACATGAAAAGCCATCAGTTATTTTCAGCAAGTAATAACAGTGAATAAAAATCATTACAAAGTCTTCTTGAGCCAGAGTTTTGACTGTTGGCATAAAACCTGTTATATTCTGTAGTTTATTCTGTCCATTAATTGTCCATGTGTAGAAAATCACATATATAAATTTCTAGAGATTGTGAATTATGTAGCCAGAGGTAGGTATGGCTGCATTTCATCTTTAAAATGAAGGCTACGGGCGGTATGATGTTGTTTCTTTTCTCACTTACCAGCTGAACGCTTACCTCCCGATGGCTTTTCTTCCGTTACTAGCTTGTCCCATAACTCGACACATACTTCGGCGGACTTGAGATGCAGAGCGGAGTTGAACGCGGCAACTGGGTTCAAGTCCAGTAAAGACAGATTCCAGAAAGTGGGTAAGACAAAAAAAGCCAAAAAATAAAAAAATAAACAAGTAAATAACAAATGTGAGAAAATGCGTTAAAATAAAAAAATGTGGTAAAAATCAGGCTACACTTTTTGAAAACACTGCAGTTGAGTTTAGGGATGGGGGTGAACGGGTCAATTTGTGCTTTTTAAAACACTATTGGTTGGGTTTAGGGCAGGTGGAGAGTGGGGGGGGTCATTTGATCGGTCAGTTAGTCAGTCAGTCAGTCAGTCAACAAAACAGTCAGCAAAACAAAAAACGTAGCTCCTGGAACATATTTTGCTCTCTCCCGAAATGTATATAGGGGTGCATAATCAGAATGAGCCTGTGTTGTGATTATTGGTAAGATCAGAAGCACGGAAAATCACAGCATAATAAACCTTTCTATAAAATCATAAAACTCTTTTGAGTGGACATGCTGATCATATCTAATCTCCCCCTACTATGTGATCAACTACATGACACAAGGTGTTTGGTTACTGTCACCTAAGTAGCCATTGAGCTTGCTTTTCATCATTTAAATGGCTTAGCATTGATTGTGCTAGCAATCTACAGCGTGTTTATAAATCAGCCACTCGAAAACTTCACAACAAGACATAACTAAAGATAAAATACAATAATCTTTTGCTTCAGTCGTGTGGTATTGGTCTGCTTATTGCTTTAAGAAAGTCTTCATTAGGGATGTGAACCTACACTGGTTTCACGGTTCAGTTCGGTTACTAATCTCACGCCATCGATTCGGTTCAATTCGATATTACAGTGCATTGACAATGCTTTCCATAAACACTTTGATATTTTGCTTGACAACATGATTATTACTGCATTAAAATTAATAATTTATAAATATATTTATATTGATCATATATACAAATTTGTCCTATTTTTATTTATACTTGCTGAGGTGGTTGCTGGGTTTGATTTTCTATCAGGCTGCTATGTGATCTTTTGTAACAAGGACACATGCAGTTTTTGTGCTAAGCTGGTCGGCAAAGTAGCCCAGGCTCACATTGTCTAGTCCTTTAGAGTTTGCCTGTTGGCAAATTATCCAATATGCATATCTTCTTGTTATAGATCTGTTTGTTTTGGGGTGTGTTTATTTCCATTGTCCTATCTGGAGATATGCTTGTTTACTAATTTAGCTGTTTGATTATGAACCAAATCAAATGTTCATTGGTTTGTCATTGACTACGTTTACATGGACATCAGTAATCAAATTATTTGCTTTAATCTAATTAAGAGTGTTACTTTCATGATCACTTTTTACATATTATAGCACATAATTCGATTAATGTCATTGCTTTACCGCACTATCCACATTTCTTCCAGAGTTTCATGTAATTTCCGGTGTTTCATTTTTAATTTGTCGACTTTAACTGCAGTTTGGCACTTTCACTTTCATTCACAAACATTTCATGCAAGCCCACTGTGACAAACGAGATATTGGATGCAACTATGAACTGCATGCTAAATGGAAGAAAAAAAATGTTTCACGATGCAGGTGTCTGTGGTCTGCACTGACTCGGTAGGTGCAAAGAGTGCCAATTAGCCATGCGTGTGTGTGTGTGTGTGTGTGAGTGTGTGTGTGTGTGTGTGTGTGTGTGTGTGTGTGTGTGTGTGTGTG